>WEIV01013037.1:4885-28759 GCA_013390005.1 Calyptomena viridis | reverse complement strand
AAAAGCAGGCAAGGACAAAAAAAAAAGAAAATAAAAGGATTAACTCTAGTTTATTTGCTGTAGTCCCACCATGAGAAAGACTATTTACAGCTCTTCGTCTGCCACCAAGCAAATATTTTCCCACCCTAACTCCCATCACAAGTCACCTCAAAATCCTATCATTTGAGCACTAATGTTTGGGCTATACTTTAGGCCCAGTCCTGAGCTGCACTGTGCTGAGGCTTCAATCAGGTCTGTATCAAGAACTTTTTCCAAGAGTGTAGCACTGATGTTTTTTTTTGTTTTTTTCCCCCTCTCTCTCCTTTTTTTTTTTTTTCCTTCCAACACTTCTATACTGACAAAAACTAAAGTTCAGTGGTAGTGATACTGGATTGTGAGTTGCTCTGTGCTTGGACAACTGGGAGAAACACTGCTGGCAAAGCACATTTTGTCAATATGAATTGTTTATATGCCAGTAGAATTTGCTGCACAGTTACATCAGTAAAGACTCCTGGAGGGAAGGATCATTCTTGGATACTTGAGTGAAATACCAGCTGCTTTCTTCCCAGCTGCACAAGATCAGGGCATGATGGCTCCTGGCAGCATGTTAGGCACTGCTACCAGGGCATTAAAGAGCATGAGAATAAGGCTAAAGGACAAGTCATTCACAGAGTGGCTCTGGCTCAAGGAAGAGACAGTCTTGGTCCTAGAGATTTTGACTTGGTCATAACTTGTCACTGAAGGAGCAATACAAATGCATGGCTTGACTTCACGTGGCATCTCTTCAAAATATTACTTCCTCCTTTCAGAATGAGAGACTGCATGGATACTGAGCTGTAGTTTTCATCTATAGGTGATATATGTTGCATTTTTAGCTATGGCTAAGAAAAGTACTATGCCAGATTCTAAGATCTTTCTCAGATAAAAACTTTATGTTTAGGAACAAAGTAATGTAAGTAAGAGATTATCTGGAGTAAAAGACCTAAAAGCTGTTTCTTGTTTAAAATGGGGGACCAAAATTGCACATGTGATGGCAACATATTTCAGTTTTTACAAGTGCTGCAGAACAGATCCTTGCTTCCCACTAGTGATTGCATCTTAAGATGCAAGCAGACATCTATTTTCTTTGAGAACTGTGACACTTCTTTTCAAAGTGTCAACACACAGCAGCCAGCATTTTATGTGCAGCATTTTCCCTGTCAAGTGTATCAGCTTAAAGTGCAAAGAGAAACTTTTACTTCTATTTAAACGGGGAGATATGAACACAGTAGAAAGGCATTTACCAAAGTGTCATAGTTTAACCCAAATGGCAATGAAGTGCCACACAAGCTGTTTTCTCGTTTCCCCCCCTGGTGTGATGGGGAAGGGAATCAGAAAAAGGTGATACCTGGGGGTTACGAACAGTTTAATAATGGAAAGAGAGTTAAAAAAGTGGTGAAAAGGAGAGAGAGAGAAAGGGATAAAATCCAAGACAAACAAGTGATGCACAGTAAAATTGCTCACCACTTGCTGACCAATGCCCAGCTTGTCCCTAAGCCATGATCAGCATCTCCCAGCCAACTCCTTCCATTTCTATGAAATGGCCATGACACTCTATGGTAAGGAATATCCCTTTGGCCGGTTCAGGTTGAATTGTCCTGGCTGTGCTCCCTCCTGTCTTCTTGTATACCAGCTTGCTGGCAAAACACGGAAAACTGAAAAGTCCTTGATTAAGGTTAAAGCACCATTTAGCCACAATAACAGTGTTGTCAATATTATTCTCACACACTTCACCAACTACTAAGATGAAAATTAACTCTACCCCGGCTGAATCCAGGACACAAAGGTGAATAGAAAAAGCTTCCCAAATATATCAGGAGCTCAGATTTAACATCATGTCTTCAGTTATCTGAAAAACTGTGAGGAATTATATTTTCAAAAATCACTTGTACGTGGCCTAAATAATAAGTCAATATTGTGCATTCTTTCAATGAGGACATAACAAAAAACAAGGAGAAAGATGTTAAAAAGGCTGTAAACTTACCACTGAAGCTCAGAATTGCAGCCTCATCATTGTTAGCACAGCAGTCTGACATATAAACTGTAGCAGTCCAGGAAAAGGCAAGAGCTCATCACAGGTAATTCTGATTCCCCTTCAGCCTGGGCAATTACACAGCAAGAAAAAAGGGTTTACTAGAAGAAAGGACCCATAGAGCTCCAAATAGGTCAGTGTTTTAGGAAGAACAAGATGTTTAGGCTTACAGACTTCATAGTGCTTCCTTAGCATTATGAACCTAAACGAATACATATGATATAGTACATGGGATCATACTGCAGCAAAAGATTATTAAAAATTGCCATTTCTGTTAGCAAATGTCCACATAGATTCAAAATATTTTGACGGGGGCAGATGCAAGGTTCACTGTACACTGAGAAAATCACTGTATGGGACAATCCCAGGACACCTTGTACATAGAATTATATCCACCAGAATGCCAGACACAGACACAAAAAAAGTAGGAGCATACTATCATGATTTTCAAAACAACTCAGTTCTCTTCAGTGCCTTCTGGGATCTGTGTAGGTTTGGTAAAAAGGAAACATACTCTTTTTTTTCCCCTCAAACTGGAAAAGAAGGCTTTATCTGAGATATATTATGCATATTCTTGTTTTTAAAAGCTGAAAAACAGTGGGGATATATTATTTAACTAAAAGCTTTTAAACTTGAATAAAAATTAACCAGCATTGTAGCAGAAGAGCTGTTTCTTAAAATATTTTCCCAACTTTAAATCTGCATATTTAATTTTACACGTTTTTTAAATATATATACATATATATTTTATAATGATTTTGGATTTCCTGTTATTCATAGTTTCTATATGTATAATTAAAAAAACCCTACTAGAGCCTTAGTTCAGATTTTATTCTGTTGAATTAAGAGCAGTAATCAGGCACACCTGATTTATTACCTCAGTTGGTTAGAGCATGGTGCTAATAAAGAGGTGGACTTGATGATCCATGTGGGTTTCTTCCAACTCAGAATACTGTGATACCAGGTTTAATCTTAACTGGAGTAGAAATTTCTTCTCAAAGTTAAAAAGTGATGAACTTCTGAGTTTTTCCTCATACAGAAGCCTGATCTGGAAGGTATTTGTAATTGGTATTTACTGTTTGTAAATATCTATTAACTATCATGTCCTCCTATTGAAGTCTGACATTTCAACAGTCTTGTGACCTCTCTTTTTCTTATCTTTGTTCCCAGAATCCCTGTTGTCCTGCCAGTGTGTGTATTTGTATGTGGACAGACAAAGCAGTTGGGTTCAAATATTCAGAAACATCCCTCAGTCATGGCTCTTTGCTGTGACCACCAAACCAGAACCTACATCAATGATTTTGAAACCTGTGAGAAAAAGTCGCTAGGAAACAAAAGTATCAGTAATAGCAACTATTATTTTTTCTGTCAGTAGTGGGAAAAGTGGGGACAGAGAGAAAGGGTGGAGCAATTTCTCAAAACTTCCTAGGAGCAGAAAGTAATTTTCCAAATAAAAAGTGTTTTTTTCTGTCAGTAAGTGAGGGTTTTCAGAAAATCCTGACTCTTTTTGAGTGTTAGCCTTGTCCAGTCAGAACTAGTTAGGATCTGGGCTGAGATGCCAAGCTGTTTTACAAACACCACGAAAATGTCCATCACGAGTCACAAGATTCTTTTTTTAATTTCCTCAGGATATAGCAACCTGGCCTCGTTTCATGTATTACGGATGAATACTGAATACTTTGCTATAAATCTTGGTGAACTGTCTTCCAAAATATCTTTTTATAACATTTAAAAATGTAAAAAAATTAATGACTTAATGCCAAATATGATGCAGCTTTTACTGTGATGGGAGGGATTTTTATTAGTCTTTTATGCATAATATTATTACTTTGAATTTCTGATTGTTTTTCATTCAGTTTTTACTGGAGTTACTTAATAACTGTCACTTTTCATTCTTCTAACTCTATATTCATTGTCAGCTTTGGATGATCTGCCAACCCACACGAGAGGGCAGGCAGGTTACATTCAAAGGAATTTACTTTGTTTTAGGGACATGTGCAAAATCTGAGCTAATTACAGTGCAACTTTATACTTTAACTGCTTCTTATTAGCGACTTAGCAGATGTCTGTGTCTTGGTACTCTGATCAGTGTTCGGTGCTTGTACTGGGAGTCCGCAGGACTCAGCGAGACATAGGCCCTTCTCTGGGAGGGATTTGTTAGACCAAGCTCCTGCATTCCCAAGTCATGCCTTTCAAAGGATGTGAAAAGTTGGTGGTTGGGAGCTGCTGCTGTTTGATGGCCCAGCATGTAACATGTATTTATTGTTCATACCAATGTCTAGGGCTGTTTAGAGGCCATGGCAATGCCCACATCTTTCTAGTATTAGATGATCCATGATCCCCTGGTGCTGATCCCCTGTCAGCCACATCTAGGAAGTCAAGGCCTTTTCTGCACCTCACCCCACCAGTGTGCAGGCTGTGGGTGCACAAGGAGTTGGGAGCAGACAGAGTTGGGACAGCTGAACCAAAGGGATATTCTCTAGCACATGCTCAGCTGCAGGGAGGAAGGAGTAATGGTGTTCCAGGAGATGATTCCCATGTAAGGCAGACAAAGCAGTAACAGAAAGGGATAAAACATGAGAAGTAAGGAGAATGTAGGGGCAAAGCAAAGTGATGAATGGCTTTATATAGTCTTCTTTGGTTATAGCATAAGTAATAAAAAAATAAACATTTAGGAAAGTATCCAGATCCAAAATGTGTAGCATTCTCAGTCACTCCTATGCTGAGAGGATGGGCAAACAGCTTGAAGAACACTTTCTTTTAACCTTGTCCTGCTAGAAAGCTTCCTTGTGCTTGCACTTAAATCCACCCCTTTTTATTGAGACGTATTCTAGCAGCCAAATGAGGGATCTCTCTGATGGATTTTCTGAAGAAGATCCCCTGAATCAGCATTGCAGTGGAAAGATTTCTTTGTTTGAATGTGCAGGACGGCCAGCTATATGTCTACGTGTGTGAAAAAGATGTGTGAATGTCTGCATGTACCTCAGTTGCTCTTCCAAGCTTATAGAGTGAAGGCTACTAAAAAGTTGGAAACCATGTGAATTTGAGCTGATATTCATGTGATTGCTGTTTTCATGTCTTCTTTTAACAAAATGAAGTAAAAATATGTTTGTATAACTGAAAGATATAAAAGGGGATCTATTCCTTCTTAGCAAGGGCTGCCAAACTGTGCTCTTCATTGTCACAGCTACTTTGTGTACAAATTGGACAATAGAGAGGAACACAAACAAGAGATAGGAATATTCAATACCCAGGTAAAAGGGAGAGAGGAGAGAGATGTAACAGAAACTAACTGTTGCATAACTTTTGTCTTGCAGAGACATGGGGAAAACAAAGGAAGGGGGGGCCATGAATGAGTGTATAGTTATGTTTTTGTACCCCAGACTGTGAGCTAGCCAATAGAAGGAAAAAAAAATGAAAAAAAAAGCTTTGGTTTTGATGGCATTCTTGAAGTATTGGAAAGATAAGTGAAGAGGAACAAGGTGACCAAACTGACAAACATATAAAAACAACACCATTGTGCCCTTGTTAACCCCCATTCTTTTTTAACCTCTATTTTGGTTTGACCAAGTCACCCTTATGCTGCACTCTGCAACAGGACAGGGCAACTCTTGCTCTCCCAGGAAAACACAGTCCTATACTCTACACCCTTCAAGGTTCTTGACGAATTTGCATATATTTAGGGTGAATTAAAATTTTGGAGGAGGAACAGAGAATGCAACCATCATTTTTGTTTGTACTCTACTGTTATGGCTATTGGCACAACATTTATGCACCCTGTCAGCATCCCATCAGAAACTGATTGCTATTTCCACATGTACTCAGCACTGGTGAAGCTTATCTGCAGCATTAGACCCAGTTCTGGCCCAGTACGAGGTCAACATGACATTTCCAAAATCCAGTGAAGGACCACAAAAGTAATTAAGACATTGGACTCTCATATTGGAGTTGCTGAGACTGCTTGAGAAGAAAAAACTCAAGGAAGATCTTATTAATGTGTATAAATACCACATGAGAGGGAGTAAAGAATACAGTCAGACTCTTGGTGTTGCCCAGTGACAGGAAAACAGGCAGTGCACACCATCTGGAATCCAGAAAGTTCCATTTAAATGTAAGAAAAAACCCTTTTATACTATAAATGTGAACACTGGCACAGGTTGCCCAGAGAGGTCATGGGGTCTCCATTCCTTGAGATATCAACATCCCATGTGAAGGCATACTCTACTGACCCTGCTTTGAGCAGGGGAGTTGGAGTAGTTGATCTCCAGAGGTGTCTTCCCACCTCAACCATTCTTTGAATCCATGATTTCACTTGCACAGTCTGTTCTTATTTCTTGCAGCTATTGTTTGATACAATATGTGCAGGTTGGAGTGCACCTCTCACCTTCCACTCCTCATCCTTCTGTGAACCAAAATTATAATTCATATAATTTAACTGTTAAAATACCTACTTCAAGGAGGTGGACCCACTATTTGTAAAGCAATAACTACATATGTCTTATTAAAAAATAAAAATATGTTTTCAAATTAAATATTTATTTATTTTGTGGCAAGGGAAATCGGCTGCAGCACAAGACATCAGAATTAAATTGCCAGTTTCCCATTGTCCTTGCTTTTTAATTGAAATTATGGGATCTTTATAGTTCTTCATTTTTATATGATTTTATGGAGCTCAGTGTAATAGGCCCTGAGTTTGCTTAACAACAACAGGAATTATAATAATCCAAATAATAGAGCAAAATACAGAAGACAGATTTCATGGTGTCTTAATCTGAGAGACACTTCTTTCAACCCTTTGGTGAGTATATAACATGCTTTTCTGAGTTCTGCATTACATGGTAGGATAATTGCAGTGCTTTGAGCCTAAAAGTGTACTTTGTTCTGTCTTCATTTCATGCGCATCTTACTTCATTCTGCAGTCTCTGAGATGAAAAGCATTCCCAAACGGAAGAAGGGAAGAGGGACATGGAGACCAAAGTGAATCAATTATTTTCTTCAGCCTTGAGAAATTAATGTATTTGTCTTGTAACTGCACAAGTGATGAGATGGTTCTGCTCTTCACACACTGAAGGAACATTGAAAGCAAATTGACAGAGCATCCTAAAAGAAGGATCTGGCCCTCATTTTCTATAATGGGCAATCAATAACCAAACAGGTATGGATTTATAGATTTGGAGTAGCCTCTGGGTAAAAGTCCCTTCCCCAGATCTTCTGATTTTAAACAACTCATTAGTGAAGAGTTAAAAACACTGTGAATCATGTTGTATATAGTTTGTTTTCATTCAGGTGCCTTTAGAGGAGAAAGTGGTCTTGTGATAGCTGAATTTCATTTCATTATGTTTAACACTGGTGTTAAAAATTAAAAGTAAAAAAAGTGACTGATTTCAGAAAAGAGCAATGAAGGTATTCAGAGTGTGAGGACTGTGTTTTCATAAGAATGGTTTTAAAAATTAATTATTTGTGTGTAGAATAAGAGATGTCTTGTGAGAAATGTTGCAGTGGCTGCAGAGATTCAATGGGTAGATTCATCATGAAGGGAGCTTTTCCCTTATGCTTTGAGAAAGTCATAGGAGTCATCGACCAGCAGCTCAGAATACAATTCAATTTACATTGATAAATAGCTTGTGCAGGTGCAGAAGGGCATTTCTAAGGTAATGAATTAAAACTATTAATGGAATATGTTCTGGAGAAATGTCCTGACAGGGAATAGAAAGCAGTCACACAGGAAAAGCAGAGAAATTCAGCTGCCTGGGAAGTTTGTGCTGCAACTGGACAGAGAGCTAGGGATCTGTGATAGGCTGTTCTGTTTCAATTAAAGAGATGAGCCAGAAGAGCTTCTAGCCTTTCCCATCTTTGTGTTTTATGAGTACAGGTGTTACAGGCATGCAAAGTAGCATATCTTAATTGTCATCTCCAAAGCAGACCAGTTCCACTTGTGTTTGGTTTAGCATACTGTATTTTGATGAAGTTTTCATCTGATTTCCCTTAAGGACAACAGTAGCATTTCCACTTATTCAAGAAGTCAAGCTCTCATGCTATTTCATTTACTATGGGTGTAGAGAATTTAAAGTGTGAATTAAAACAATGGAAAAGTCTTTGTGGCACAATACAAGAGAGCAAACCTAGAACTTTGACAGTACAAATAGCTGTTGACCGACAGAGCTTTACTCATACTCCAGTAAACTTTGCTCTGGGAAGCGAAAGTTGCAAAAAGAGCTGCTGGAGCCTAAAAACTTCAAAGTGAATGACATGGAAGTGCAAATCAATAGAGTAATCACATGAAACTTTTCAAGGGTATTTGATGCCTTCATGTGTTCATTTTGAAATGTTACCTTGCAAATTCCCACTAACCCTATCTTTCTTGAACTCTCTTGTTATTTCCTGAAAAAAAAAATCTAGCAGCTCCTGGGGAATCATTGTTATAGCCCTGAGCTTTTTGTCAGAGGGTGCTTGGAGAATATGAAAGCTTCATTTGAGCTTCATTTCTTATTTTCAGTATAATGTTTTCAGTGAAGAAAAGGTGCAGAACTTCTGTATATTGCCTACATTATTCCACTGCAGTCCTGCTGAAGTCCTCCTCTGCAGAACTCAGCAGAGTCAGAAGGCATGTGTGGTCTATTGCATTATTTTGCTGAAACACTCTTTCTTAAGAAATGTGGATCTTGTGTTTACACATCAGTAAGGTTTGTGTTAAATTGTTGGAATTTCAGTTTTGCTATTAGTTGTTCTTGCTGGCACACTAGTGTAGACATAGAGACCTTTAGACTGGATGCTAACTGGTTCTTGTCTGTTCTCTAGCTTTGTTTTCTTAGAAGTTGAAAATGGTGTTGTTTTGCACTACTCAGTAATGCTGAGATGTGATTTGTTGATGTTGTAATGCTTTTATGTACTTCAGACTCTGAAGTCCTCAGTCATATCATCTGAAGAAAAAGATTCCTACTTTCTATTACGCAATAATTCTTTCCTGTGATATATTAGCTGATATGCAGTTGTAATGCATTCACTTGACAGTCCTGATATGTAATATATTTTGATAAAATGTCTTTGCTTGTCTCAAAATTGCTATATAAAATTATTATACTGCAACTTCAGTACTACTTTAAAAGAGCATCATGCAAACATTGCTGAACTCCTTTAAGGCTCCACTGATTTTAATGAACTTTGTATCAGACCCAGATTCCCTGATGTCGGAGTTTTAGGGAAAGTACTGTAATAAGGCTGCTCTACTAGCATCCTTTCATCTGTTATAATGCAAGAAAGAAATTGCTCTTAAATGTTTTTGATAATATATATTTCACAGTTTTGTCATACTCTTGTAAATAGCAGAAAAACAAGTGTTTAAAAGCCATGACTCCAGCAAAATGGACTGTAGAGTTTTAAATATTTTAAAATACAATGGATATATTTGTTTCTTATGTTCAGAACTTGTGCACTAAATATTCACATCTGAAATTCACTTTTATCTTCATTTGGTCATGTAGAGACATTCACATTTTTCTATGTTCCAAAGCAGACACAGTTGTTTTCTTTAATTAGAACAAACAACAGAAATCTTCCTTAAAAATGTTTATTGTAAAAAAGTGGCTAGAAAACAACATAAATTTCACTTCACACTTTCTTTGAGTTATCTATAGATGCTGCTATAGGCAACAATTCACTTCCATTCATAACACATTCAATCATATAAAAATAAAAATATTTACATTATGTCCACATACTTTACAAAATCATCAATAAAAAAGGCACTTGGAGGGGTAATGCTAAAAATATTGCATTTCCTTTGTGCATTTTAAAAAAATAATTGTAAAGCTCCCATGGATCCCCTCTCTTGCACTTATTCCCGTTTTTTTTTTTTTAAATGAAGTTTAGAGGAACTATTCCATATTAAAAGATGGTCAAGCATGCACCAGGAATGTTTGAAGCTACAGTATTATCTTTTTTTTTTTCTTTTTAAAGGCACATGCGGTTAAATTGTGGCTTTCATTTTTTTCCATACATTCTCTTAATACTTTTTTCCCTCTATTATGCAGTTTTAAAACATTTCAGATCATTAATGAAAGCCTTGGCTTCTAATAAAATAAAATAAGAACCACAGCAATTAATAATATTAAACATTTACTAAGGTAAACTTGGAATACTTTTTAAGGCACCTGAGATAAATGGTGTCTAGCAAAATTCACTTGGATACTATTTTTATTAAAATTTCCATTCAAAACACTGTTTCTTTGGTTGAAATGGCTTGGCAGGAATGTATTGTTAATTTTGCAGCCTTTTCTAAGCAAGAAAAGGCAACCTACATTTGGCTTCATCTGTAAAGAAAGCTGATAATGCTTCTTCCTTTAGATTACTTGAAATGTCGTGCATGGCATCTTTCCCTGTATTTCAGAATTCACATGTAAGAATGCAAATGTATGGCTGAAAAGAAACTACTTAAAGCTCATTTCTACTGACATTCTAAATTCTTCCACTAGTTTATTTGTTTGCTATTTGGAGGTGTTTTGGTTTGTTGTTGTGGGGTTTGTTTTTTTTTTGGCTGAAAAGTAGATGAGAAAACACCTTTGGATTTCCACTTATCATTTGGAACAGGAGTGAAGAAATGCATTGAGTCCAGGTAAACATTGACTGCATGACTCAGTGTGCTACACAGCAGCCAGATTCCTCATGTTTGTGCAGAAGAGACATTCTGGAGAAAGTTTTGGAGCAATTTTTGCACTGGTATTTCTTCACATCTGAGTGGGTCTGCAGATGAGCCCTCAAATTGGATCTGTCTGCAAAAGCCCTGTTGCAGTGAGGACAGGAAAATGGCTTCTCTCCTACAAAGGAAACATCAAGAGAAAATAGGATAAAGCTTTTTTTAAAAAGTGCATGTATATGACAGGTAAAACTGCATTTATCCTAAGAAACAAATGAACAAACAGAAATGACTTGTTATAAAAAAAAAAAAAAAAAGGTGTGTAATAAAAGGTTAATCAGGCCAGAGATACAGCAGCTTTCCACACTGCTGACTGTATTTACAGAACACTAGCCTACTCAGAATATGCTGCTAAATGCAGTCTCTGAAGACAAGCTGCTGGCACCTTCTGCATCTACAGGTGCAGGCAGTACTTTTAGACTGGGCTCCTCCCAACATTTTCAAATATTTTCATAGAAGCTTTTCTGCCTAGCACTGTGTGAATTACTGGGGAACAAGGCTTTTGACTGAAAAGCAGCAAAAAGCTGTACAGACATTACTTTCTACTCAGTGTTACACACAAAACCCAGGTTTTGCCTCACCAGAAAAAAACAACCACTTTGCTGATGATGTGTTCCTAATTCATAAGGACTTGAGACAGTGCATGCAAAACTTGCCAGCTGCTTAAGGAGTCAGAAAGCAACCCCTCATACATTGCCTTTCTGTTTTTTGCTGCCCAATTTCTGAGTCAGCTGGAGCCTTTCAAAGCTAGGAATTTCAAAAGCCTGAAAGTTAACATAAAATCTTTAAAGCAAAAGCTTCAGCTAGTGCAAATGGAATAAACTACCCTAAAGTTATGAGGAGAGCAATGCTGATTTATGCCAGTATCTGGCCCACAGTTACAAGACCATGTTACAGTTCCCTCCCAGCTTCCCCCCAGAGGGAGAATTTAGCTTTTTAATGATTTATTTCAAATTCTATGGATGCATTTCAAGGTTAGGCAAGAAACACTGCTGTTTTTTCCACCTGTGGAGAAAGATAGCAAAAAGGCATCCTGATGTTATAGCAACAAGAAACTATGAATGAAATGCTAGTTCTTACCAGTGTGAGTTCTAATGTGTCCTTGAAGTAGCCAGGGTCTAGAGAAAGCCTTGCCACAGATCTTGCAGACACAAGGTAGTGTGTGGGTCCTGATGTGCATCTTAAGCGCTCCCAGGCTGACATACTCCTTGTCACAGTACTTGCAGCTGAACGATTTCCTAGACTGGGCATCACAGTGCAGCTGCTTATGTTTGGCCAACCCCGAGAAAGTTGAATAGGTCTTGTTGCATAAACTGCACTGAAACTTTTCAGCTTCGATTGCATGAGGGTCTGAAAGCTTTGACTGGATTCTCTCTTCTTCATCGCTAATGGGACTTTCTGAACCACTGTGATCTTTGGAGGAGGTGTCAGAAGGTGGAGGTGGGCTGACTCTTCCCAAAGATGAGGGGTATCCAGAAAGTGGAGAGAGGTCGTTGGGTAATGGAGATGGTAGCAGCCCAGTTGTAGTCCACACAGTAATGGGATTGTAAGCTACTGAACTCAGGATCTCTGGCTGTGGTATGATAGGGACTGGATAGCTTTCATACAGGTACGGGGATATAATCACTGGTGAAAGAAGAATATTTTAAAGTAAGAGAACCAAGAGGTATTTCAAAAGGCAGCAAAATTAACATTTTGGGGATTAAAAGATGCATAAATTAAACACTCAGTAGGGTAATCTGAATATAAGGATGATTAAGGAAATACTGTTTCATACATATATTCTGAGGGTAGAGACAGTGCCCTTGAACAGGCAAATTGCAGTTGGAGAGTCTCTTCAAGACAGCATGCTGCTTCTAAATCTATGCAGCCTGACACAATGAAACAGTCAAACTTACTGAAGGATTTGTATAAAAGTTTCCATTCCACCACCAACAGATACAGAACAGGAAAACTCAAAATCCTCTCTAAGGTAACTTGAATTGGAGTGGATGAGCAAACTTTCGTGATTCATTCTGGTCAGCACTGACGTATTTCTCAGACATATTTCTCTTGTAAGCTGGAGAAAATACAGCTAGCAATGAACTAACCCGTCCCCTCCAGCCTGCAAAGCAATCCACCCTCCTCGGTACTGCCACGCAACGACCGCAGTCTCAGAAGCGACGCAATGGCACTAGATTTCTTTTTGTTACCTGTGTGAGTGTCCAGCTCGCTGTAATTCGGCTTCTTGGATGAATTGAAATGTTTCTTGACCAGGAAGGAGCGTGGCATTTTGGATGTAGGTATTCTGCTTCTTCCAGACTCTCTTTCCGTGCCGGTGGGTGTAGCGGTCCCGAGTGGAGCGCAGCACACAGGCACACGCTGTATCACTGCGTGCTCATCGGTCCTGGTCCCTATGGCGCTGCCGGCCCCACGCAGCCCATCCACTCCCGGTTGTGCAGTGGCAGTGCCGAGGCGCCTTGAAAAGTGCTGTAAATACCCACGAGTCAGGTGCAGGGGGGAAGGGTTTTCCGCTCCTCCAATCGCTTCGGGATGTTCTCAAGCACTTTTCCAAAGAGGCTGTTTTTCTGGGAGGGCTCTGGGGCTGCTGGCTGAGGGATCCAATCCCACTTGGAGGGTTTGGTTCAGGTTTCAGCTCCTCCCGCTGGAGACAGCTGTGAACAGTGAGCGAGCTATAGCAGAGAGCGTTGCCCCGCTCCGAAGCTGGGGGATGTGGCTCTGTAGAACTACAGCCTAGAAAAATGTGTTGGTCAAAGTGCTCGAAAATAAAGGTCAGTTTACTGATTCAGCTGAATTCTCTTTTTTTTTTGTCTGACAGAAACCTGGATAAGTCACAGGCACTGAAACTTTTTCTTTCCCCCTTGACTCTGGTTTTTTTTGTTTGTTTGTTTGTTTTGTTTCTTTTCTTTCTTCGTCCCCTCCACCCCCATTTTCTTTTATTTTTAATGTCTTTTTTTCTTTCTCTACGCTTTTTTTTCTTTCTCTATTTTTTTTTTTTAAACGAGTCTGGCTTCCAGATGTTCGATACGAGAATTACAATGGAACAAAATGTTCATTAGGGGCAGAAGGGGGACACACAAACACGACACATTGCAAGATAACAAGTTGGCTGGCAGAGCTAATGGAAAGCTTTTGAACCAACTGGGTGCCTGCTCCATTTGGGAGCTGCCTTTGAATAGTTATGTTTAGGAAAGGCTGGAGACAAGCAGCCAGACTCCCTAACCTGCATCCTTCCAGGCAAAAGGACCAGACAGATACTGTGAGTTCAAGGAGAGGGAGAAGTCCTGGAAAGGATTACATTTCAGAGCAGGGTGATAAGTTTTATATAAAATATGCATACTTCTTCAGACTGTTCATATGAAGAATACTTTCTCTTTTACTTTAAAAATCTGCAGAATGCAAAACCTCAACCTTTCTTTCCTTGGGAGTAGTTATGTCACTCTTTTGCCTATCCTCTTAGGACACTGCCTAAGAAATTTTCCTAATTATCCAAAGCAGTTAAAAGATTAACAGATAAGCAACCCCCCCAAATTATAGACTGGGTAATTTAATGTTTCTTAAACGTCCATCTCCATTAGTACATTTAGGACCTCTTGATTTCCTGTGAAGGTATAATTGTGCTGTGTATTTAATTTAAGATGAAAGCCTCTTAAAAGTGCCACAGAGTTTTCTGGTTATCTAGGTTGATTTAGAGGAGATATTTAGTCACAGATAGGTTTTTTAATTTTAAAATATTTGCATTTTGGAAATATGATCAGCTGAATGCTAACACAAATTACACTCTGATTGACTCCTGGTTTGCCCTCTCCACCCCTTCCCCCCTCCTTGTGCATTAACTACACCTGCCTGGGCACATACTAGCATGCCGTGCTGTTGTGACACTAAGGCTCTCTCCTGTTGGGAGAAGGCACAGAGGGGTGTTTTACAGAGACCACCCCTCGCCCATTTTTGCAGCAGGTGTTGGAATAGATGTGAAGAAAAAAAAAAAGCCCTATGGGTCTGTTAAGACATGCTAGAGCAAAGTGCTTTGTCAAGCTGCATGACTTCTTAATCTTGGGGAATGCCAAAACAAGTGCAGGGAGAGTTAGCCATTTTCAAGAACTGATTAAAAAGATTCATCTGTTCAGCATCTAACTCTGGTATCTGTTAGCAAAAGCTGTCATATGGATTTCCAAGTGGTGAGGAACGTACCCAGGCTACTGGAAGAAAGGGAAAGTGGCAAAGAAAGGGACTTCCCAGGTGCCTGCTTTGCAGCTAGGGCAAAAAGAACAGAGGTGGCTCCTCTTAGAAGAGAGAACAATGCTTGCAGAGGCACAAGCCATTATTTTCTTCAACTCCATGGAAATTAAGAAATCCACAAAACATTTTTAAAAGATTTTATTTGTGGTCCTGCTTCCCTCTCAGCTCTGTTCCATCTGAGAAGTTCCTGTCCCCTGCCAACTCTGGGAAAGCATTGCATTTCAGGATGTGAGGCATTAGTCTGTATCTAAATAGTCTGTTACATGAGCTGCGATTCAGCCCTTGAGTTAGTTTAAGTTTGTGTGTTGAAATGAATGGAGCCATGCAGATTTTCACTGGCTCGGGATCTGTTCTTTTGTATGTTTTTCAAAAGTAAAGGGTCTGATTCACCAATGAGGTACTCCCTCTCGGGGCATTTTCACCAGCATTACACCAGAGTGATGCAGTTTAAATTAATTGCACTTATATAAATCACAGGAGTGTAAGCAGTTAGCCCACTGGCTGAGCTGATGGAAGGATGTTAGGAATTGGATAGAAGGCATGTTATTACATGGTCCTGAAAGGATATTAGCAACACATACTACCTGAGTGAGGTCTGCTGTCAAAAAAAGGGAGAGTCTGCATGAGGAGTGGGTGAGTCAGAGTAAACAGGTGTTCTGGGTGTTTATGGCAAATATGGATGAGAGGGCACTTGGAGATATGTGGCATCCATCCCTGTGCAGGAAAGGCAGCACAAAGGTCGAGTGCAGAAGACAGAAAGTTTTCCTCCCTTGGAGGAGGCAGGAAGGTGTAGAAGATGGCAGGTGGCTCTGATGATCATGCTGCCTGCAGGCAAAGCCTTACACCTACCTTCAAAAAATCAGACCTAGAGCTTCCTTCCCACATTTTACAAGTTGTTGGTCTTTTAGGGATTCTTTTTGTTTTTACTTTGAAAGCTTGTGTAAAGCTGTCTTGTTAATGCCACTGTGCTGCTAATTGCTGTTCTGCAAAGTGTATAGGAAATGATCCAAGCAATTCTGCTGTCTGAAACCTTGGCATGTACTTTGCAGTAACTAAATGATTAGGACCAGAGCTTCAATCATGCAGCAAAAATGGCTTTTTTTTTTTTTAAAACATCAGGCCACTTGTTCATGTGCATAGATAAAAACTGTGAGCCTCACTTTAATCTTCCCATTTCTGAGAGCTCCACCAAATCCCTTTTCTTGTCAGGCTTTCTGAGAAGGGCAACAACTTCGTTACTTAGCTTTCTGGAAATGGAAGGGTGCCAGAACTATGTTTATTATCAAAGAGGGAAGAAGGACCCGAATTAAGCCATCAGCAGCTTAGTTGTTCTCATGGCAGCATTTATGTCCTTACCATGCATCAATAGCAAGCAAGAGAGTGGATCAGAAAATGTTAAATATCTGGACAAACCACAACAGAATCAAGAAAAATAGCTTCAGAATATTAAATGAGTTATGTTGGATCACAGTTCCCATATTTCTCAGGCAGCACTCTTAATCACATTTTGACTGCCATGGAGTGCACAGAAGGCAGCACAGTGAGGTTTGGAAGAACCCCCAGGAGGCACTGAGCCGAGTGGAGCATACCAAAAATAGCACTGGAGTTTTATTGATGCAGGTGACGACTTCATCCTGGAAGAGGTAAAAGCACAAGTAACTCACACCTACAGTGTAGTTCTTGCAATTCGTAAGCCTCTTACACTTCAATGGAAAGTGTGAAATGGTTAATATGAGAAGAAAACCCCAAGACAAGTGAGTTTTCAATAGACAGTTGAATGTAGAACTTATCAGCTCAGCTTCAGTGTTACCTTATGCTTTCATATTTCCTCCTTAATGCCATCTGATATATCCTGGAAATTAAAGATGCAGTGTAACTTTTGGAAGCAGGAATGGTTTGGTAGCACTAGAAGCTGAGGAGTACCTCAAACGTAATTAGATTGGATGTCAGAGAGAAATAAACCCAAAATTAACAGAGTAGAGGGAAACAATTAGGCAATGATATTTCTTTCCTTTGCCTCAACATATATGCCTTAATAAATTTTGAAATGCATTTTTACAATACGTTTTTTCATGTTTTGCTCATCTTTCCAAATCCTGACCTGAACTATCAGCAGAAATGGCAGCAAATTTAAAGGATTGTTATGAAATCACATCAAGCTCCAGTCTTGTAGGTTTTAAATTCAATGGGTCATGATAAATCTGTGCATTTGGGAAAGTTTTTCTTAGTCAAGTAAAAAATCTCCACATTTTGAACGTTTTGCACAAATAGACACATTTTTTTTTTTAAATCAGTAACTTTGCCAGAGCTTAGGCCTATTTAAGGGACTGTGATTGAACAGCAGAAGTCTGATTCAGTCTGAACTTTCCAATGAGTGGGAAAGCTCTTTGAAGTCGGTATCTTAGAGATCTAAGCCCATCTATATTTCATATATATCTATATGAAAATTATGTTCCCTACAAATAAACTCGCATTTATTAGTAGATGCAAAATGTATCCTTTTGGATCAAGCAGTTCAAATAGTGCCAGCTTCTGTGTGCTCTCTCCTTCACACCTGTCTAGCTTCAGTGACTTAAGAGGGGTCAATTTGGAGTCAAATTAACCCATACTGAAGGAACCTGGTCACAATTCAATTTTCCTGCATTGTTTCTACATGAAGATGTTTTAACAATGGGCCAAATTCCCCTGTCATTCCCATCTGTAATATCTCCACTGGCTCCAGCTGAGCTATTTCAGATTTACTCAAGCAGAACCGAGATGCAATTCTAGTCCAATAAATACAACTCTGTTTATGTGTGTAGTACTGTGACAAGTATTCGTTAAACAAAACTGTGTTACATCCCAGCTCAAGCTATTGCACTCTGTAAAGCAATGCTGATCTCCCAGTATGCCACTGCATTATTCATACGAGGAACAAAAGATTTGAAAACGCTGACCTTGGGATTCAGGGAGAGAAGCGAGGGCCTGCACAGCGTTCTGTGGTAGGAAAGAGCCACCTGCTGGGCACAGCCGCCGCCGAGGGAGGGATGCTCCGCGGAGCCAGGACCGGGACTGCCGCCCCACCGTGTGGCCAGCCCGGGAAATGGGGATACTGCCGGCATGGTGATAAATCGCTGCCCTGCTGATTGTTGGGAGCTCTGGGGAACGGAAAGACGGGGCTCCAGCAGCGGCAGCAAAAAGGCTAAATCGCTTCCCGAATTTTGTAATATGGCTATCTATGCACTTTCGCACAGTTTCATTGTTATTTTTCGTCGTCTAGGACAGTGAGACATGCAGGCATCATACTAGATTCCCTGTTCTGGGAAATGCACATCTGCGTGTGTGTATGTGTGCATGTACACCCAACAGAGATCATCGAATGATTTGTGTTGGAAGGGACCTTAAAGATCATCTAGCTCCAATCCCCTGTGATAGGTAGGGACATCTTTCACTAGACCAAGTTGCTCAGAGCCCCATCCAACCTGGTCTTGAACACTTCCAGGGAGGGAACATCCACAACCTCTCTCGGCAACCCGTTCCAATTTATATTAAGAATTTGTTCCTAATATCTAATCTAAACCTACCCTCTTTCAGTTTGAGGCCATTTTCTCCCTTGTCCTATCACTGGATGCCCCTCTAAAATCTCCTTTCTTTCTTGCAGGTTCCCTTTAGGCATTGGAAGGCTGCTCTAAGGTCTTCACAGGGCCTTCTCTATAAGCTTATTCATAATGTATCATACATATATCATTACAACTTCCTCATGTGGGGAAGCAGAGCAGCAGGCACTGATCTCTTCTCTCTTGTGATCTGTGACAGGTCCAAAGGGAATGGTATAAGGCTATGTCAGGGAAGGTTTAGGTTAGATATTATAAAAAGGTTCTCCACCTGATGGGTAGTTTGGCACTGAAGCAGGCTCCTCAGGGAAGTGATCACAGCCCCAAGCCTTCCAAAGCTCAAGAAGAGTGTGGACAATGCTCTCAGGCACATGGTATGATTTTTGGGGGCTGTCCTGTGCAGCATAGAGTTAGTATTTCTGTTTCAGTATAATCATAATTTTGCTGGGTCAACAGAAGGTGAGAGCTGCTGGGTTTTCTTTGGTGTCACTCTTCCGTTTCATCCTGAGGCCTAAAGACCTTCTGTAATCTCTAGCATTCAAAATGATAGTCATGTGCTACAGGGCTGGTTTGCCACCCATATTGCCTATTTAACTATTCTCCCATTTAACTTTATGTATTACTTCTACACTGAATCCCAGGTAAATGCTGTACTTGGCTACTCTTGTAAATTATTTTATTGACTTCAGGAACTTGGTCTTTCTGAAGGTCCATTTGAAAGTTCCCAGGAACTTCCTGAGAGTGAAGTACTCTCTTCTGAGAACCAGCTTCTTTGCATTCAGACTAGTACTCTGCTTCTGGCTCTGTTAAGCTTGATAAAGACATCCTGTGGTATCTTCTGCTATCGCCTTAGACAATAACTGTTGCCAGCTGCAGCCCTAATGTCTGAAAGTCCTGTTTCGTCTTTATCTGTTATCGCTGGAATAGCTTTGAGGGCAGGCTGATGTCTGGAGCCTTTTTTTTTCTTTTGGCGGTACCTGGCAAAAGGCATAATGCAGACTGTAAGGGGCTGGGTGATTCAGCATGCCAGAATCTATTTTCAACATTGCAAACAGAGACCTTTGTAGTCACAGACAAATCAAGCAGTATATCCTCAGGATTACCACACACTGACTCCTTTGCAGGGTTCTGTTCCCTGATGGGAGGTTTTCCAAACATCCAAGACATTTTTGAGGGCTTTTCACCACTGTAAAAATGCTAAAGGCTGCAAAAATGGAAAGACATAGCTGCCAGCTCTGGTTTTCATGAGTTTGAGGGTGTCTGGGCTTTCTGCTCTCCCCACTTCCTTCCTCAGCAACTCTACCAGACCTGAGGGATGTCTGCACTTTGAGTTTCTTACTGTTGTGAGAGCCTTCATCTGACTACAGTATGTGCTGGAGGGGTTGATCTCCCCACAGAACATCTCTGTTATGCTGCTAGAGAGGGCGCTGAATGACTGTTATCTTTTCCTTTTGTGATGTGGACAGTCAGACATAGTATTTCAACCAAACTGCTGGCTTGCTTTAGGAATGTTCTCTGGCAATGGTACCGCCTGTGAATCAACTATTCAAGTAATAGTAACTTTGTTTCTTTGTTGAATTTCTGTCTTAACAGGTGACTTCAAAACTGTTTCACTGCATATTGCCAAGACCTGGCCCCACTTCTTCACTCTCATGTGCTGCCTCTTGGTACTGGTGGGAGTGAGCTGCAGCTGTCTCTGCACATTGTCTAGAACTAGACATCATTGACCTCAAAGTCCATTTATAGCTCTGTTGGTATGGCTGATCTTTGTAAAAGCTGAATTTTTGCTGATCTGTTTCTCTAACGCTCTTTTCCATGGTCCTTAATATTTCCTCTGCAATAGGTCAGTGCTCATGTACTTTTCCTGTTCTTCCTTTTTAGGAACTCTTATGCAGGATTAATGTTTCTTCAGTAGTGAGCTGTGCCAGGGTGGTATGAAGTGCATAATGAATGATTGTCTCTCGGGAGATCTTTTTTATGCCTCCGATACTACATGAAGATGCCAGCAATCTCAATTTTGTGATACAAGTATGTGAAATTGTTCCTTTTTGGGGACATGAAATCTGTGTTTCTCAGCAGTTCTGTTCTGTTTAATACTGCTCATTCTGCCACGGAATTGTGACCTGGAGGTCTGGTCTCACCAGTGCCTCAGCAGCCTTCCCCAGAGAGTCTGCTGAGGATTTACCCTCATCTCTTCCCTGATTGCATTTTGACTTGTGGAGTGTCTGTACTGATGGGTAGCGTATACCAAGAAGCCTGGCTTCATGTTGTACTGCCTTTTTCTCTAATTCTTGCTCATGCTTTAATTCTTAGTGAATGATATCTTTTAACTTCACTGCTATAAGAAACAGAGAGACAGACCTTTCCTGGATTCACCACTTCCAGTAGGGTTTATGAATAAGATGGGTTAGAAGACTGAGAAAGTGCATTGCCCCAGATAAATTGTGGGGAATTAGCTCAAATGGTAGAGCGCTTGCTTAGCATGCGAGAGGTAGCGGGATCGATGCCCGCATTCTCCAGTGTTTCATGATGATCTCAGAGGTCCCTTCCAACCCGGCTATTCTGTATATGTATAGATATTGATACATATGTTTCTAACTACAAGAGGTTAGAGACTGCCTTGAGGTTTAGCATCACAGCTGACTCATATCTTCATGTGTAAACTGTTTTTTTTTTCCCTAGAACAGGGTGGCTCCAACTAAACTATTTATTAGTCTTGCAAAATGCTGAATGATGTCTAGCCCTCTGCTGGGAGGATGATAGCACTGTCCAAGGCCATGCTAGTAAAACACTAAAAACGAAGTAGTGTAGACATTTGTAATCCTGTGTCTTGCCTCTGTTTCATTTGTTAATCCAGATATAGCTCGTCTTCCTGAAATCAGGATGATTATTCATTGAAGGAAGTATTTGCAAAAATGTTGAATGCAGTTATTAAAGCAGGACAAATCTTCTCTCTGGTGCCTCATATACACATTTCTTTATATACTTCTTCTCTTCCTAACAAGTTATATGCACTGCACGGTACTGTGTATTATGTCCTGACAAGTATCTGTCCAGGGGAGAAAAAAAAAAAAAGGAAAATATTGATCTATTTTACTCGCATTATGCTGCAATTTTCTTACATGTAATTTCAAAACTTCTAAGTCAGCCACTGAATTTCTAAAATTCAGGTTATAGATTTTTCTACTGTGACCCTTGATCTTTAAAACTTTGTGTCATCTTCATCCACTCATAATGAAGCATCTATTTCAGTTTATTTTGTACCAGTTTTGTCCTAGCCTCTTATCCTCCTCATGTTGCTATGCTCCTATGTCTTATCCACACAGCTACTGAAAAACCTCTAGGTACTTAGTAAATGACTTTAAGAAGATATAGATATTCATTACGTCTGGAGAACAACTACCATTGATCCCAAACATCTCACTGTTCCTCATGGCAGATATGATAGAGGCAAGTGATAAGATGAAAATGCTAAGTCCCATATCATATGCATCACCAGGAAGAAAAATGAGTAACCCTTGTGACCAGCTGACATCTTTTGAGGTGGAAGTAAAGGCTTGCAAGAGGAAGTGGCCTGTTACAAAATCACAACTAAAAAGAATTCTGTGGCTGGTACTGTTTCAATAAAGAAAGCAAACATTTTGTGGGGACACAATATATGTCATAACCTATATTTCAATTGGAGACGTTGGAACCTTGGAAGAATAATATCCTCAAAACATTAAAGATTACCTTACATCCTTTTCCCTCATGATAAGAGTCCAAACAGCAGGTTTCCAAGATGAACGGTAACTCTATAGTTAAGACTGATTCACTTCTTCCTGAAAAAAGTTTCATGCTTCATCATCCTGAGAAACAGGTCCCAGCTCTGCAGCAGATTACTACTGTTTGTGTTTCGGTTGCTGTTTCTCATTTCAGAAATGGGGCTTATGATATTTCCCTATCTTCTAAGAAGTTCTTAGGACTGCTGCTTTAAAGCACAGACAATATTAATGAGGAGCTTAGTGATGCCTTGGAGTGGATTAGAGTCTGGAAAAAAATTCAAATGTGGATGAGGCAGATGGCAAAGGAACAGAGGGAGAAGGAGGCAAATGCAGCTGGAATGTGCACCCTGTAATTCCTTCAAGGTTCCATCCCAGAAACAAGAGGTGGTGCCATGTTATTGTGTGCTTGTCCTTCCTTCTCCCTTCAGCTGTACTGTTCCTGTACCTTTTGTACACATGTTCTTATCCCTTGGCAGCATCACTAAGGCACCATTTTAAGAGATTGTGTGCTTGGCAAAAATAGTCTCAAACTGGAGCTGAGGCTTCCTCCTGGTGAAGCAGAGATATGAATGAATTGCTCCTGTCATGTGTTATTGCATAATTCATGAGTTGAAATAACTATGAAATGCTTTGCTGAAATTTTACAGATCAGCAAAGAAAATTTGTGCATTGCAAAATTTGATTTAGAGCATTGATAAACACAGAATGTAGAAAAGAGAAAACTTACAGGCCTTTAATAGGATTGCTTTTCATGTTTTTATTCTTTATTGCAGTTTAGTTTTCTCATTAATTACTGTTAATACCAGTCAATATTTATGTGTGTGATAACAGTGGCTTTACCAGCTGATAGAAATTCCTCATTTAATGCAATTACCTGTTTTGAAATTGCCTAATCCCCAATTTATTTATCTCCACACCAAATAGATTGCTTTGAAGTGAAGTCTAAGCTTTTTTAGTGACTCGAGCAGATCACAGAGGCTGATCCTTGAGGAGGTGAAGGGCAACTTTGCCTTAGGTTTGTCTTGATCTGTGCACCCATCTGCAGTGGCTGCCAAATTACATACATTCTACATGGTGATTTTTCTCACTCGATCCCTTTTTCCTTATGGAATGAAATGATGTACCCAAAAATAACCTTGTGGTGTAAAGCAGCTTAAAAAACCTCCCAAACCCAAACAAAACCCTAATAAAATGAGCTAATACTAAGACAGCTTTAAATCCCACTGAAATTCAGATTGAGTAGTATAGCGTGTAAAAGCAAATATCTGCAGTTCTATGCAGCTCCCAGCTACCACATGAGTTTGATGTACAGATCAGATATTGCTTTACAGTTTATTGTTAGTGGATCATTTAGGTGCTCTGGCAGCTCTTTTGTTGTGGATTCTTTGTGAAATGTATGATAAGAAAATTTCACGTAGGAGACTCAGATAAAAAGAGAGAAGCATACCCATGAGAAGAAAGAATGAGCAAACCAAATAAATGTCGGGTATTGATCTCTCAGATCATGCAATACCTTTGAAAAATATGGAATCTCTT
>WEIV01013033.1:3123-15551 GCA_013390005.1 Calyptomena viridis | reverse complement strand
CCTGGTTTTTAATTATCTTAATATAGATACTGTCTTGCTTACTTTGCAAGAGGGAAGGAGAACACCAAGGTTTTAGATTGACAGACCACCAAAAGATATTCAAAGTACACAAGGGCATTGCTTGCTGCTGTCCACCTCCCTTCTGTCTACCACAAGCATTGGTACGGTCATGGAGTGAATTGAATAGGAAAATTGTCTAGGATAATGATAAACTGATAAACTTTTTTTGCTTTCACCAAGTTTTTAGTTCTCCAATCTAGTCTGTTGTAGGGAAACACAAATGGTTGTTCTAACCTAGGGGAAAGGGCTGCTTCTTTCACTTACATTGCCACCTTACGGCAGTTAAAATGTTTGTATAACTATGGCCTCATTTAGACCTTCCACTTGACAATTAGTAAGGATAAGACACCATCAGAGCTGTCAGAAGTGCGACTGAAACAAAAAATCACAGTGAATCACCAGCACCAGAGCTCACTCACCAAAGAGCAGTCAAGAATTTTAAGGGGGGAAAGAGAAAGCCACAGACATATAAAATATACCTACTTAAATGAAATTATGATTGTATGATAACCAGGTTTATAAATATTACGGCTGTCAGTATTACTTTTACTAAATTTACATTGAATCTGGAGGGTCAAGATTAATGCATTACATTTTGAGGAAGAAAACTGGAATAGTGGAAAATAAATTGATTCAAATCTGCAAAATAAGAATAATTAAGCATTAATAATACATAAAGGTATTTTCTTTCTAAATCACTCAAGATCAGGAAAATTCACTTATTTGACCCTAGAGTCTCTGTATCCCATTCACTGTTTAGCAGCTGTGTTAATAATCTCTTATATAAACCCTGAACATTAAATGTAACCAACAGTACTATAACAAATTCTTTTCAGAAACAGTTCAACAATGCCTTCTCGTAATGCCTTTCACAGATGAGGTGCTAAATTGTCAATGTATCCTAACAAATTTCTGAGCCACTTAGAGTATTCTTCAGTTATACTGGAATATCAAAGTGCCCATGTATTTAAATCTGCTTTCAAGGGCCAGAACAATTCCAGAGTTTCTAAAATTATTAGGGTACAGCACTGATAAAACTAATGAGCTGACCCAGCTCCTCTCCTTAGGAACAACTAACGTTAGGAAAGGGTAGTGATATGGAATGCTAACCAAAATACACTGCTGTATACAGGACAATAAAAATTAATCATGACATGTCAGTTAACTGACAGTAAGATCTAGATGGTTTCAGACAAATTTGCAGTAATTCCTTATACATGAACTGATCAGAAACAGGCAGAAACTGTTAAACATGCACATTTTATAAAGAAAGCTGCTCAATGCCTCTTATCCTAAAGAATCCCCTCACTGATACCAGGTTCATATTTTCAGTCGAGTCTTGATTTTCTGACACCATTTTTCTTAATGCTAAATTAAACCAGTTCAGCTCATTCTGTCCTCAAGAGTCTGCAACAGGAATTACTGCCCAGCTTAATTTTGTTCCTTTCCTTTGTCCTTATCCCTACTCTGCCCAGCTTCTTGTCAGCTTTCTAAACTGAGTCACTTCTCATCCTTTCCATCACTTCCCTTATTTCCCTCACCTCACACCCTGGTAAGCAATAAAACACAGAAAACTGTAATGGAGAAATCTCGGCTCATCTACCCCAGAGTTTGTGTTATGCATTCAAGGTTTTCACCATTGTTCAAGGTGGAGGAATGACTTGTTCACTATCATGCTTTCCCAAACAGACTTATTGAAGGGTTAAGTTGTTAGGCAGTTGTTTGTGGTGTAAAAAAAGAACTTTCTATCCGCTTGGTATCTACCATGACTTAATGGTTTTTCACCATCAGAATGGCCATCAGCCAGTGATCTCCAAGGAAGGTTTTTCAGAGCAGCATCTCAGCTGCACTCAGAAAGACTAGAAATTTAGCAGAAGTCTAGATTACATTCTGCCAGATTTTATTTTTTTTATACAGTTAGTGCTGTAGTAAGACTTTAGAAAATGCATTAGGCACATAATTAAATTTTTAAAGAGTTAGGGAAGTTCATAGCTGAAATCACCCTAACATTTAACTATACTCTTGCAACTGTTAGGAAAATGCAGTCAAACCTAAGCAAAATTACACAAGATTATGAACAAACCAGATACTTTTCAAAAGTCCTTATCACTTTCATCAGATGGGACAAGTCTTAGAGAGAAAACCAACTTCTCAATATGAAAAAAATAAGTAAAAGGCGAAAGGAAGTCATTTATCAGTCTCTGAGGATGAACTTTTGTCTGCTTCTGCTTACAGTTAAATGGGGCATTTCAAGGTAGTATTTTTGCCATGTTTCAAATTCATCTGAAATCACGTCTACAGTGTTCTCTATCCCCATGATGGAGCTCTGAGTACTATGCATTTGCTTCTTAAAGAATTCATACACAAAATTACAGTTTTATGCGGAATACAGTTACCTATAAAACCTAAAAGACCTTGTCTCTTTTTTTTCTAAGTACCAGTATTTTCTTTCTTCTCTCTTTAACATTTATTCTAATTGCTGCTGAAGTCTATTTGCTAATGAGGTTACCTACCATCATTGCTGCTGCTATGTGAAATAACTGCTACAGCTGATCCAATTACTCTTCAGCTCCACTGTTTGAGTCATCTGCAACAATAAACTGATTTGTGGTCTTCTGGCTTGAAAGGCTACTCTTCTGTCTTCCACACTGGAAATAGAGCAGGAAGGGAAAGGAAAGGAGACTGAATTATACTCTATTAGAGCTGCCATAAAGTCAGAAAAGAACCTATGCATAGAGAAACAGGTGTAGGCTCTTACCTACCTACTTACATGCTTTTTCTTTAGATTTCCACAAATATATTTCCATAAGACCTGAGGCAAAAATGAAGTCAGAGATTGTAGATTAAACACGTTCTGAAGAATGCAATTTTTTTTTATATGAAGGAATACTGAGGAAATCTTTCAGGTTCAGTTCCTTTGACTTAGCAACCCAGAATATTTCAAAAGCTTAAATTGCATGAGTACTTTTTGGGCGGTATATTATTGACAAGGCTAGGAAGACCTGCAAACTCCACCTTCTTCTGTCCCTCAGAGAGGAAAATGCATTCTAACACATATCAGTCTGAATTGTCATGTGAAATCTTCATCTCATGCAAACAAACTGAAACAAGCAAAGAGAAACTGGAATGTGAGTAGGTACCAAGTAGTACACAAGAATTGAACTTGTGTGCCTTCCTCTTACACCTTTGCCCTTTTTTTCCTAAGAAAATTGAGAAGATTTTTATACATTAAAATGATTAAAGATTATACAGTAATAGACACAAATAAATAGTGTGCATACACATAGATGCACATACACATGATGTTTTGGATATTAACAGGAAAGTATTTTTTCATCCTAGGTTTTAGTATGTTTTCTTTCTGATCACAAAACTGAAACAGCTTCACTGTGCCATGACAACAATTTCTAATCCTATCCTGCTGCAGATTTTTCTCACTCCATGTTCTTTGGCAAAATTTTTTATTTCAGAGTTCATCAACTTCCATATAATTTCTGCAAAAGATTTTTATATTAATAACCTTTCAGTAATATCAGCACTGTAATTTCCCTTCCTGTCAGTTCTTCTATGTACCTTTTGAAATTTCCAGGGTTTGACGCTCTCCTTATATGGAGCAGAGTTCAACTGTGAAATAAAGGTTTTGATCCTAACATATAAGCAGAAAAATCAAGTTAACATTTTCTCTGTATCTGTCATTGGTTACTATCCTTTCAACACAAACACTCTCCTTTCCTTGTTCTTGTAATTTTTATACACAAACAACAGAATTCTAAAAGATTGTTGCACCACGACAGATAAATGAAATTTCAAGTAGCTGCTTTTCAAATAAATGAGAAAGGAAGAGTGGTAAAGCTGGTGACTTCACAGTGCTCTTGAGCATCACTCTGAAATTTATCTTTTTTTTTCTTGGATGTACATGCAGTTACAGATGGAGGCTATCAGGAGCCTGCATTTACCTGCCCACCTATTCATCATCACGTTATTCACATCCAATTTCCCACCTTAAACAGTTGGAGCATGAGCAGCTCCTTTCCATCTATATAAATAAATACACTAATATTTGCAGCAATGCTGCATGAATCCTTGTAGACCACATCTGACAGACATGAGGGCCATGAAGAAGTTAAAACAAGAGAAAGGTTACGGGTATTCACAACGTTTATTCTTGGAGAGAATATTTTTACTTTTTGCCTGTGACTATGAACCTGAGTTCATGGATGGCATAGTCCAGTTTGCCTTATGTCGAGAATACAGATGTGATTTTTATTAAACACTATATAAAGATATTAGTGCAAGTATGGCGGCAGAATATGAGCATAAAGCTACTATATAGTTTTGCAATCAAAAAATACCATGACATGGGTTGCTATGGTATCTGCAAGCTTGACTTTTTTTATAAAGCAATACTGCAAATAGGAATACAGCATGTAATTCTCTGACCATTTTTAAACAGGAATGTTACAGATTTCCTTTGAAAATGAAAACAGCTTATTGCATTTTGTTTCAGATACACGTTTTCTGAAAAATGTATTGTGGTGTATTTTAATCAGCTGTCACATTCCACAAAGATTATTATCAAGATTGCTGTTAAAGAGAAAGTAACATGCTTTTAAGACAATAGAAAATGGAAGTGCAGAGCATGTCTGGAACTGCTTGGTTTGATTGTTATAAATTGTTTATGAAGCGTCATTCCTTATTTTCATCAAAAGCTTTTCTTGCAGCAAAGATCATGTGTGCTTCAGCATGCAATTTTCCCTCTCCAGAGGGATGAGAACGTACCGCAGTTTACTTTGCTTGGGTTACACTGCAGTATCTTTTTTTTTTCTTACGGCAAGCACTAGAATATGTCTCTTTCACTGTGCAACAGCTTCCACCGATCAGCAAGGAGAAATAAATATGCTAAGGGACAGAGCTTGCATGCTCACACAGACAAAACCTACTTGTGCTCAGACAATGAAAGAGATGGTACCATCCCCCACTGAAAAAGATGTTGCTAATGCAGAGGCTTGTGAGCCATTAAATATTCTTACACTGCAGATATTTCAGATGATTTCTTCTAATGCTTACTGAGCTAGATAAGCCTTTCTGAATCTATACTATAGAATGAGTACCGTAAGAGTTTTCTATGTCCAAAAAATAACTGTATTTTTCTGCCATGAAAATGATACAGATACTTTCATATGCGATAATGTAGAAGGTTGGGCTTGTTTCAGGGGTGCACCGTGGGATTAGATGAATACCTACTAATAAAACTAAACCCTTCATCTGTAGTTTAGTAAGCTCTTAACCAATGTGGTATCAGGTTTGGGCATAGGTCCACGTCTTAACAGAGCACAGAACTCAAATCCAAGAAACCCCTGTTTCAGTCACAGAAGTATTAACAACAAAGCTATCCTTACACAACAAGCCAAATTATCATGTTGTAACACGTATGGAAATGTATCCATTGTCTGTGCCTGTAACTTGTGTTTGCTGATCCCGCCTGTCCGCAGACTCCCGGCTCCCGCAGCAGCCGGCGGCCGCCTGAGCCCTCTGCCGGAGGAGGCACCGCATCTCATCTTCCCACCCCATTCAGCTACAGAAACTTCTGCTTAAAAATACCAACAGACCGCACAACGTATTTAAGGCCTATTGACGAAAATAACAAACAAACAAACAACGAATGAGCAATATCTTAATCTATTCCCCCTGCTATCTCCTCCTTTTATATTCTTAGAAGTAATTATCTATGATGGACGCAGGACAAGTCTTGTCCTTAGAAGTGAACCTGAGTCTTGTTACAGAGTTGAACAAGGCCAAGATTCGAAAAATCCCAGAAATCTCCCCTTTTTATATTCTAATATACATTGGGGGTATGGTTGCACTTTTTGGGGGGCGGTGGAGGAGGACTGGAGGTCGATGACACCATCACGAAATAAAATGCATTCCTGGGTTAGTCAGAGAGAGTAAAACTCATTTCTAAGACAATTTTAAGGGAGCCTTTCTTATTAATTTTTCATTCTCTGTGAGGTGGGACAGCAAGAGAGTGCAGTGTCCTACTGTCCGAGGAATTTTGCTTAATACTTTGTATAATGATATATGATTGACCCATTATTCTGAAACAACTGTCTTATATCAACAATAAAACATTAATTTATTTTATACCTGCAGGTTAAGGAGGAAGTCTGAAAGCCAACAGTGTCTTCCATAAACTTTTTATCTTCAAGGTATACTGGAATAGTTTTAAAGAAATATAAAGGGATACAAATTTATTCAAATATATACATGTGGAATGCAAAAATACATTACTCTTTCTGTAAAGGACTAAAAAGTTTATTATTTGAGACACCAAAAATGGAGATTGGATTATGGGTTCAATAAACATAAATTTAAAAATTACAGAAATTTTATAGGGTAAAATGACTTTACTGTAAACGACCTCATATACTTCTGCACATTACTAAATTTGTAGAAAAATTATTACACAAATTTTTTATGCTTATTCCACATATAATTTTCAAGTTAACTACATACTTGTCCATTGCTTATTTTGTTCTTTAAACAGCAATTTGAGTATGACCAATATTTAAAAAAAATATTTACATTATTACATTAATATGTAATTATTATTAGCAACTAGGATAGTAAAACACTAACTATTTTGAATTGAAAAAACCCACATTTTGATTCAAATTAGATACGGTTACTAGAAACATGCATATTGTCCTTGAAAGCACACCACGGTCAGGGTTTTTTCCTGTTAGCTATATTGGCCCAGGTATACAGCAGCTGCTCTTCACAAAAAAAAAAATGAGCACACACAAAAAAAGTATTAATTACCCCATGCACAGGTCGAATGCACACACTGTGTCCCATATCCTGTCACCTGTATGTAGGAAGCTCTTGCCAGGGACCATCTCTGTTAGGCTCTGTAAAGGCACCAGTTACCTCACAAAAGCTGTGGCACGGCCATTAACACCTCTACCAGGACTTTTTCCTTTCTCTTAGCAAGCATGGATTTCTTGAGGGGGCAGGAGATTCAAGTGACTCTGTTATGCCTTCATGGGGTTATTTCAGTGACACTATCACCTGTCCCAGGGTGAGCAGTGTCTACTGGATCAGCTGTGGAGCCATCCTGCATTGGACTTAACCAACAGAAAATATTACTGGAGCTGTTCCTGGGCAACTCAAAAATTTGACAAAAATACACATAGTTGAAATGGGTTTCTTTACTGAATTCTAGAAAAATTTCTCTGCCCAGGCCAATATAAGCATTTAGTTTCATTTAGATGGTGAGAAATTGATACTGATCTAAGTCATGAAGCAACATGTGATCTAAATGTCTAAAACACATCATCTCACTGCCAAGATGGTCTACCAACCATCATTATAAACTTCATACAATAAAACCACAAAGACTAAAATAGTTACATAAAAAGGTCAACTTTATTCTTTTGGGTTTTTAGCAGTGTAGTTATTTTTGATAAAACAACTTCCTGCATGCAGTTCATCAGTACAAGCCAATAATTTCTATAAAAGCAGGAGACCATCTATATGCTAGAATAAAGAAGGAATGCAAAGTATTTCACTGCCCATTGCACAAGTTCACTATTCATCCTCAGGAAGGAAGATTTTGAATAACAAATTATATTTAAAGCATTTCTACTGCAGTATGTACCAGTAAGCAAAGAAGACAGTGTGAGACTAACTGTGGGTAAAAAGCAAGGTTTTTATGACTACAATTACCCCCAAAATTAACAGACAGAATTATAATTTAGAAAAAAAAAATCCTTCCAACTTGTTTCAGATAAAAAGACCTACCTACTGATCAGAAAAATAACTACTGTCCCTTTCTTGTCAAAGTATTCCTTATTAAAAGGCTTTTAAAGTAATTAGCAGAAATTTCCAATTACCAATACACATTGTATCTTAGGTTTCCCAACAGTAAAGTGTCAAAGACAGACATCAATAAAAATTAATAACAATATGAAGATAGGTGTAATTTATTATAATAAGTATAAAACATTATAAACTAAAACTATTTTCAAAATAACAATAATAGATTGATATATATTATAAAAGTTTTTTCCAGCCCCACATTTTAAACCATGTATTTGTACTGTATAGTCCATTAATTTACTGCATATTTGCTGATTACAAAACTCAAACAAAATAAAAATCTTTAATAGCAGCAACTATTGCTTACTGGTATGATGAATGATGGTCTTGTCGCACAGTTTTTTTCTTTTTACCATTCACATGTCTTTCCATCTTTAACAGCTGTAGGACAATAGCAGCAAGCATGCATCAGTTAAAGCTTCCCAATTATTTGGCGTATTACAGAACATCTCGTAATATCTACTGAAATTTCATAAGCTAACTTACTAATGACATATATACAATATTTAGGTCATTGTCTCTTTGTTCAAAAATGTACCATTGTGTAAAACAAATCATTAAAGAGCAGAGGATATTTTACTTACACGTATAGTGTCAGCCTGGATGACATTAAAAGTCATCTAAAACACAATGCAGGACAAAGCTGATCCAAGTACATCATCTCATCTTTCTATAGAAGACTGCATTACAGTGGAAACTTAAGTGCCATAGTGGGTCAAAACCACCTCTGATATACCTATTTTGCATCTCTGGCATGATCCATCCTTCCAAAGCATGGACATTTAAGTCTGAGGTATACATTAAGATACTATTTGTCTCTAAAGGTACAGTGCTATGAAGTTATTCATGTAGCTTTGATTACTGTCTTAAGGGGGATATATTCAAGTGAAATGAGAAGTGTAGAAACAGACTTTGGAATGAAATATGGAAGCTACTCATGATATCACAGGGTCTACGGATCAAAAAAAAAGGTTACCACTTTTTTTTTTATATTCGTGTAATTTCCTATAGGCACAATTTGGCATTTGTATCTTTATTGTGAAAAGAATTGTTTGAATATCTCAGGAATTACGAGGCATCTTGTACTCTGAAAATAACTGAGTTTTTTCATAGTTTCACAATTTTCAGAACAGGAGCTGTGTGTAGCATCATTTATTTAAATTCCTGTATCTGAAATGGACAGTATAAGTTAAGAATTACTAAAAATATTTTTAAAAAGTACATTAAACTTAAGAGACCAAACTACCAACCTCTTTTCTGTGAAAATTCTTCTCTTATTTTCTGATAAATTCTCTATCTAGACTCTTTTTTTTTTTCTAATTTGCTGCTGATTTGATCTAGATCCTGAGGTTCAATAATCTGGAATCTTAGTTTTCTGCCTTTTGAAGTGGCTTGAAGAGAACTATGTTCATATTATGATGTCATAATTACATATTCCTGACATTTATGTTCCTCTGCGCACAGAATATTATTTAGTATTCATCCAAATAAAGAGTATTTAGATTTTTTTCTCACATAGCAGAATGACTAGTAACAGTATGTGATTAAAGCAAATGAGATGACAAACTGACACACATGAAACACAGGATATAAAACCCACAAAAATACAAACTTGTAAGGATTGGTAATTTTGCACTCCATTACGGGTTTCTACAAGTAGAAATCTTGTGTCTCCTCTCAATTAGTGACAGCTGATAATCAAAATTATTATTCTGCAAGTTTGTTTCCCTGTTACAGATTGAGTTTACTATTGAAGGGTCATTGTCTTGGTACAGGCACTGACTGTATCAGTGGGTAAATACACAAAAACTTGTAATTTTGGCATAATCCTCCAATAAGAATGCTATTGATAAAAATGCCATCTTCTCAGGTTTCTGAACATTCATCATGGACAACCTCTTTGTCTTTCACTTTTTATTTCCTTTTCTGTCTTTCCTCTTGTCTTCTTTTTCTGATTTGTCATCTTCATATTTTTCTTTTTCTCGTTTTGTTACACTGTCATAAGAAGGTGGAGCTGTGGTGGATGCAGTCATATCCACTTTCTCTGGAGATGAGTTTTCACTTATCTTACCAATAATCATATCTTTTTTGATAAGCAGATCAACCCCATCTTTCCGATACATAAATGAAAGTTTTTTTACTGACTGCCTTAAAAGATAACGTCTGTAAGCACGCTGAATGATGACAGCAGACACTTCTTCATGTTTTCGTTTCAATGTGGTTGTAATTGGTTCATAGGAAGCTTTTGAAGGATTGGATGCCATAAACCGATCTTCCATCTGGATTCTGAGGGCATCCAGCTCATCGCTTTCCCCCAAAACACGCTTTGTGAAAGCAAACAAGATGTCAAGGCAGTGAATTCTGTCACCGCTCACCATGGGCAGATCCATGGCAATAAGCTGAATTGTGTTTGGTTTCGGTATATTAAGAGGAGGATCTAGAGAAGCTGCAAAATCAGACAATTTGCTATACTCTATGAATTGTGTTGCATTGGGATCATATTTTTCCCAAACTTCATAGAACATCTCAAAGTCATCCTCACCCAAGGGTTCAGCACTTTCTTCAGTAGCAACACTGAAATTCTCCAAAATCACAGCAATGTACATGTTCACCACTACCAGAAAGGATATGATAATGTAGCTGACAAAGAAGAAAATCCCAACAGAAGGGTTGCCACAGTCACCTTTCACAGAGCTCCCCGGATGATCTTTATGGGGATCGCAGTCGGGCTCCCCACTGTTAAGAATTGGGGCGAGCAAACCGTCCCAGCCAGCAGACGTGGTGATCTGAAACAGGCAGATCATGCTGTTGCCAAACGTCTCAAAGTTGAACATGTCATCAATCCCAGATTCCTTCTTAACATAGGCAAAGTTGGACATGCCAAATATCGCATAGATGAACATGACCAGGAAGAGCAGCAGACCAATGTTGAACAAAGCAGGAAGAGACATCATCAAAGCAAAAAGCAGAGTGCGGATTCCCTTAGCACCTTTGATGAGGCGCAGGATTCGACCGATTCTGGCAAGTCGTACAACTCTGAACAAAGTGGGGGACACAAAGTACTTTTCAATCACCTCAGCTAGAAAAACACCTGTGAAACATAAAAATAAAATCAAGAGAGTAACTTTTTAACACAAACATTTTCTACAATAAAGTATGAACAAACCCCAACTCTAGTTGAGGAATCAGTAGAAGTTATAATTGGAGATTAAATTCTATCTGCTATGGGTAATTTTAGATTTTTTTCCCAGCACTCTGAGGAAAAAAAACCGAACACCACCCTAGAAGTATGAAAACTGATACAGAATTATTAAGAAAGTTACTACTCTCAAGTATACTTTTCATTCCTTAAATAATCGAGAGAAATTAAAACTAAGTAACTCCTCTATTTAGCACAACCTGTCAGAGATAAAGCAATAAATACACATCTAACTATATTTTATTTTGAATACAAGAATTTCTTACCTACTATTGAAAGAATAACAACCACAAGATCAAAAATATTCCAGCCAATGGTGAAGTAATAACAACGGAGTGAGAATACTTTGACGACAAATTCTCCAGTGAAGAGGACAACAAAGACCAAGTTAATCCAGTATAAAATATTTTGCATCCGTTCACTCTGGTCATCTGTTTCTATCATCATTGTGACCATGTTAAGACAGATGAGAACCATAATGGTAATGTCAAATGCTTGTTTTGTTACAATATCAAACACCAGACCTTGCAATTTGTTCTGAGGAGAGAAAAAAGAAAAGGTGATAGTATTTCATATGTACTGAACATCCTTTTCCTCCCTCCTATTTCCTTCTTCCTCTCCCAAAATATACAACCAAGCAAAAGGCTAAAAAATGTAAGAAAAACACTGTGGAATAACTTATTTGCCAGTTCTAAGTTTTTCCCTCAAAACCTAACAGGCTTATATTTCTTCATATTCTTTGATTCTCTGCTTCCTCAGGCACAACAAATATGAGAGATTTTTCCTGCAGAACAGACATATGTACATGTTTCATTTCAGAATTAACGGATAACTTGAATTAGGCCTATACTTTTTTAGAGTCAATGGAGAATTTTTTTGATAGTTAATGTACTGCTGCCATTTCTTCCAAAATATAGATGATACAAGAATTCTTACCTCTGGTCGAGGTATAGGTTTCTGTGGTTTCTTGGATCCCAGCTTCTTCATTGCATTGTAATACTTCTTTTGTTCTTCTGTCATAAAAATGTCTTGACCTCCAAGGTAAAATAATAGAAAAAAACCCAAAACTGATTACAGCCAAGTCTTTAAATCCAATAATTCACAGCATTGCAGAACATGGTTTTAATGAACCCTTTATTCACTCTAATACATTATTACCAAAACACAGTAATTATTTCAAAGATTGTCTTTGAAATAAGACTCAAAGATGAGTCTTTAAGGAAATGTAAAATAAGTTAAAGAACGAAGAAAAAAAGATATAGAAGTTTTGGGGATTTATTTAAAAAAAAAA
>WEIV01013032.1:1339-52176 GCA_013390005.1 Calyptomena viridis | reverse complement strand
AGAACGGGGGCCGCGATGCGGCCCCGCCCGTCCCCGCGGCCTCCTCTCACCTCCGCCGCGCGCGGGAGCGGGCGGCCGTTCGCACAGATCTGGGAAACCAGGTCAGGTGCGGCGGGATCCGCGCGGGGTTGTTCCCGTGCCAGAGGGAAGGCAGGCGGAGGCGTGCGGAGAACCCGAGCGCAGGGAACACGTCCCGGGCACCGTCAGGCCGTGCGGGGGGCGGGAGGCCACGAGGTGACAGTGGGAAAGCGGATACATCCGGTGCCATTCTTTCCGCGGATTAATGCTCCTGGGGACACCCCGGCTCAGGGGGGATGTTCTCCCTGGTTCTGCGGAGAATGATAAATGCCTAGAGGCTGCTTTGATTAATTAATTTTTTTTCCCTGCAGATTTGCTGCAGATTTCGCTGCAAGGAGAGAAGCTGGTAAAGGCAACGTCAGAGGTGTGAGCAGGGGTCAGAGTGCTCAGGAGGACAATAGATTTCAGGAGGGAGGAAGAGGAAAATTCACACGGCACATAAAATTCAAAAGGGGGGAATAGGTAAAGCCAAGAACTGTCAATCATTCCAGCCTCTCTTCCCAGAAAAGTACTGAAGCAAATAATCACACATCTCTAAGTACATGGTAGCTAATGAAGTGATAACTTAGAGCCAACACGGATTTGTCAAGAAAATCACATCAAGCCAAACTCATTCCATGCTGTGACAGTATAACAGGCCTTGGATGTGAGTAGCCCTCGATCTGTTATGGCTTCACTTAAGTAAGGTTTTTGACACCATCTCATAGAACTATTAACTGAGCGAGCAAAAGACAAAACATAATGAAGTGACTGCAGTGGTACAAAACTACATCAGCAATGCTTCACTGTGACAAATAGTGGGACACAGCAAATAATGGTTCCCTAGAGGTGGGTATGTCCTAAGTTTGGTACAGTTTACATGGATTGGATTTGCCAGCAATGCCAAACTGGCAGAACTGGAAGGACATTACAGCACAGAAGAAAAAAAAAGAATTCAAAATATTCTTGAAAAAGCGGTTGCAGAAATAGGATGCAATTGAATAAATATAAGTGCCAACTTCAGCATTTAAGCAGGAAAAAAAACAATTGCACAATTGCAAGACTGGGAACACATGAATAAACACCAGGTTTACAGAAAAGGGGTTGGGGATCAGAGTAAATCACAAACTGAACATGCATCAACAATGTCACATTGGTGTGAAAAAAGCTGCAGTACAGAGAGATGTGTAAACAGAACTGTCGTATCTAGGACATACAAAGAATTCCTCATATTCAATGCTGGTAAAGGCTCATTTGTATGTTTAGATTTAGTCTCTGCATTTCAAGAAATATTTCTTTCAAAAAAGTCCAGTAGAAGACAGTACAAGGAAGGGGGAAATAAAAATCAGCATTTTTAAAAGATGTGATCCTAATTGAAAATGGGAATGTGTGAGATTTTTTACTATAGAGAATAACAGACTATGGGGAGAAAAATACATTTTTCACTAAGTCCATTGAAGACAGGGCAAAACTTAACAAACAGCTACACATTAGGAACAGTTATGATCTGGATAAATAAACCTGGCATATATTCTCTACAGGGTTCTGTAAACATTATTAGTATCTTTTTTAAGACTCAGTTAAATACCCAAAAGAAAAATTTAGAAGCATTTGACTATGCTGTGAAGTAATGGAGGCAGACTAGGTAATAATTGTTTTCAGCATAATTTTCTATAACTGCAGTTACTATCCACATATCTGTTCTGATCCTAATTTTTTTCTGATAAAAGTGAATTCCAGAGACATTTAAACATTTAATGTAGTGGTGTGATCTTATGCACAGGTGTAGATATCCCCTCTGGGAGTCTTTGTCATGTTACATTCAGTATAGCTGTGTGGCAACATATGTCACATGCTCAGCTAATTTGCTGATTTATAAACTTTATATATCAATATAAATTCTACATTTAAAAATCATGTGTGTGTTAGTGCTCATGTAACTAGTGCGTATCAAGGCTTTTGCTTTTCTTGGCTTTTTTCATGGTACCAGAGACTAATTTTCCCCAGAATCCATTAAATTTGGGGATTTCTCTGAAGCTTGCCAGTTAGGAGAAGACAGTGTGAATGGTTTATGTTACGGGATTGAGACCCACCAAACTCAGCTCATTAGAGTTGACTAAAAGGCCATTAAATAGGCCAATTTTTAATCTCCACTGAGTTAGACTGAATTCAAACTGATAGCCCACAGGCAAAAGGCTATGAATTTCATTAACAGTACCCTAAAGCACCGAGTCCCCTAATGAGTGCTAATATTATTCTTCTGAGAATTAAGCTTGTTTTCTGAAAATATACATTTATAAAATCGAGTTCTGATATTTTGGAGCATGTATGGAGAGTTTTTCCACTTCTCTTAAACAGAATATCATCTTGTGCAATCCACAGATTTCTTCTAAGATTCTTAGTCACGTGCTTCATGCTAACCAAAATACAAACAATAAAAATGTGAAAAAGCAAATATTAATACTACCCCAAAGCTTCTTGCATTTTATTGTACGTGATCATTTGAAGGCCATCACATTTACTTAAGTATATTTTGTCCCCTAACAGATAATTTTTAAGGAACAACAATTCTTGCTTCAGTTCTGCAATTAACAGTTGAAGGAAAACACCAAATTCCATAAAAGCATTAACATATAGAAAAAGATGCAGTGTTTTATTATATTACATATCTATGTGTGAACAAATAAAATGCTTAGAATGAACTTCAGTCCTAATCCTGCCAAATCCACACAATTTATTCCCACAATTTATTCAGAGTTTAAAGACATCCAGCAAAGCTTTTAATCTCTCAATTTAGGACTTGAACTAAAAGGCCCAATTCCATTAGTGGACTCTAGAAAATGCTTATGATTCACACAATCTGTGGATCAAAAGCAAAATCCACATTTGGCATGAATGAATAGAGCACATAACTGCAGTATTTCGTCAAAATGGCAGTGTGAGAAAAGATTATGTCCAGTAGTGTCAGAAGTCTTGTTTTGGTTTCTAATTCCACTTCTATTGCCACTTACAGTATGTGAAAAGTAAAGATGATCTTAAATGTTGCATGTTGGATTAAGGAGACTTGAGAACTATACACAAAAATCACACAAAACTGGGATTGCATGTGTGCATGAAATTGAAATTTTAGGACCAGCCTCCAGTGAGGCACTCTAAGATCAGTGAAAGAACATGTGTGGCCAGTAAAGAACCATACAATAGGATTCTTGAAAATCAAGCCAGATACTGCACAGCTGGCTTTTTGTTTGCAGGAATTCTGGCTGTGTCCTGTATTGTTTCTCCACCAATGCAGACAAGACCTAATAATGGTTAAAACAGCATTACAAACCTCTTAGAGAAGGTTGCTACCTAGTTACTCCTGGTCTTCAACATGGCTATAAAAAGCTTAAACCAAGGCAGGCTCTTTCAAGTTAGCAGCAAAATATGATTAACTGAAACCAATTTAGAAACTGTTTCTTCATATAAACATTTTTTGTAGCTGGAGCTGCAGAGGGAGAGTTGGAGTAGGTCTAAGCTGAAGCCTTTTGAATGGAAGAAGACTGCAAATGCTTCCTTGTAATGCACAGTGAAATCCCAAATGCCTAGAGGGGAAAACTTTCTAATGATAATTTCTTACATTTATATAGCACCTTTTATTCCCTAGAACCCCAAGCACTTCATTATCTCTATGCAAAAAGCTTTACCATGGAAATATAGGCGCTATATGCATCATTCTTTGAAAATTTCATTTTCAGGTAACACATTTCTTTCAATAATAACATACTCTGCTTATCCTATGTACAGCAACCAAAATAACAACAGATAAAATATTAAAGTATACAGTTTTCAGTTGTAGAACAATTTAAGACTGTATGGTTACGAAACAGAAATGCATTAATATTGCAATTAGCCCATCAATTTTCCTCCTCCATTTACTACATCAATCTCTTTTTTATACCATAGCCTTTGGTAGACAATTTTGTCTTCTGTAAGATTTTCAAAATTGAAATGATTCTTGATGTCTAAATTTCAAACAAAAATGAGTTTTATAGGTAAAAAAGTAACATCTTTTCTTAAATTTGCTACTATAAATTGAAAAATTAGAGAAGTTTTTGAGTACCTAAGATATAATGTTGGGATTTTTTTAAGCTAAGATGGTTGTGTAAGTAAAATCTCTTACCTTTACCTAAAAAGTTTGTCTTGTCTTTGCCTTTAGACCATCAAAACTACAAACACAAGAAACATAAATGTGAAAGATGTCTGTTAATGCTCAACCTGCCACAGAGGTGTTTCTGGTTTCTTGGCCTTTCTTACAACGACATAGAACTGATTTCACTAATAACAACAAATTCAGGAACTCAATGTACTCATTTCAACAAACAGTAATTAACATTATTTCCATTGAACTTTTAGAAGAACTAATATCAAAGTTAATTGGAGCAGTTTGATTTATTTCAACATAGTAAAAACTAGAAGAGGGAAAATTACTTTTTCTAACTTTTTATTGCTGTTTGAGCAATTGTTTCATTGGCTTGTTTCATAGGCTCTTTTGAAATACAGTTGTCAATGTTAATTAAAGAGGATTGTCTAGCCTTGTCTATTTTTCAGACAGAACAAAAAATGTATTTATAAATTTAGTCTCTACGGTAAAGCAAGATATTGTAGTCATCTTTGTCAATATGAATTAAACTTCTAGAATTGTCAGTAAAACAATAAGAGCGCAGTAAGAAAGTATAGGTAAAATTAAAACCATTAGCCATTTAACCAGTGATCCCAAGATAAGGTTAGTCCTGAAATGAAATATTTTACAACAGAAGGGTTTTTAGAAAGTGTACCTAGGGAAATATTACTGCTTGGCACTGTGAATTGCCTATAGAACTGTCATACTGTTACAAGTGTTTGAAGTCTCCTAGCTAGGAAAAGATTTCCCAGATTACATAATAAAGACAACTGCCACTGTTTTTGCACTGCTCAGCTTCTGTCCATAGGCAATGGTACAAAAATATTGTGTCTGTTGCTTAGACCTGCTCCCCTTGGCCAGGCCTGCACCTGCAATTACAAAACAGCTTTTGTCAGGTACAGCAGCTCTGTAGCCAGCCTCCCACAGCTGTCTCCTGTTTTCAGTCTCACCACTATGGAGTGTTACTGTCATCTGCCACTGCTCAGAGAGGGGCATCTGCTGGGGCAGCAATGTCTGCCCGGCACACCAGGCTCCATTCTTAGCTGTTCTGCAGGTACCACCATAGTAAACATCAATTACAAATCCTGGATTCATTATCAATAATAATGAACCTTAGTCTCTATGCTTATTTTATTTCATCTTGTGTTCTGATTCATCCCACATTAATAAGACAAGAGCCAAACCTACATCTTTGTTCCCTTCAGGAGGATGTGACAACTGTCTTCTGTCTGAGTTACTGAGCTCAAGGTTTTTTTTTTTCAGAATTCAAAGATCACAAGAAAGCATATTACTGTAGGAAAATACCACCATATATTATAGCACTGACCTTCTTAAAAACAATGTATTGCCTTGGAGGGTTGCCATTTGCATCACACACAGGAAGCATTAATATATGAAAATATGCTATGAACAACAAAACTATAACAAATTTCTTCCTGAGTCTGTTGATGAATTGTAATTTAGTGTGAGAGGAAGAATGTGGTGGCAATAAACTGGCCTTCAATAAATGATGGAAAAGGATCTAGATCTAATAGGTATAAATTATCATAGCTGTGTTTAATCCAGTCTGATGATTCAGTTCACATTATAGTGCCAAAATGATACACAGGGAGAAGACAGAAATAGTAATTTCAAGATCCATGTTTCAAGTGTCATGCTGAGAGCCTTAACACAGCATAAATGAGTCCAGCTCCTACCACCTATTGGCTTGACCTTCACCATGACTGTCCTATGCCGGCAAAGTGTTAGTGATGAGCACGAAACTGCACTAGATCTGTAGAGTGTCATGTTCTGGTCTCCTTCAAGTTGTATCACCCCACTTCTCCCTACATCCACTTCTGTGACTAGCATCAGGATCACACCCATGTCTACAGCACATTAGTGGAGACCGGAGCAATGTTAATGTGGGGAATTAATAATCCTTTCAGGCACACTCCATCTCCAAAGTTGTGACTTCTACATGTCCAGCGAGGCACAGAGGTGGCACAATATTGGGAGAGTCTCCTCCCTCAGACAAACACCATTGCAATACCCTCACAAAAAGGAAAGGCTTTGCTAGACAGCCCCTGCCACTTCTGTACTTCTAAGTCATCTGTGGCCAGATGGAAGTCAGGACAATCGTGTCCAAATCAAGACACCTTCACCAAAAACCTTCAACTTTAGAAACAAATTCCATATGTTTTAGCAAAACTTGAAAAATGAACAGCGTCTCTGAGGGGTCAAAATCGTTCCCAGTGTATCAGTAGAACTAAATATCAGGCAGGATTTCAAACCACCTTTTCCCCACCATTTCCTACTGTTCTGCCTCGTAGGCAATTGCTATGTCAGCAGTTTCTTTTATTGTTGCATGGACATACAACCTCTTGTCCTTATGTTTGACACAAACAATTACAAAAATCTTTACTATTGTTTGTTTGTAAAGCACCAGAAGTTTGTGTACAGGAAGATATAATAATTACACTTAAAGAAGAAATAAAGAAAGTAAAAAAGCATTTTATTACTATTAATGTGGAAGTACTGAGGAGCTTATTTTGTGTTTAGGTAAGATCACAGTGGCAGAAAGTCTGTTTGATATGCCATACCTTCTGTTTGTTTCTTAATTGTAAAGAGTTTGGTTTTGATCAAGACAATTAATTATGAATATACTTGAGTTTTCTAACATCAGAGATAAAGCTTAGAAAAAACCTACAGAAGCTTTTTTAGACTATATTATAGTGTATGGATAAGTATATATCTTCAGGGCATGCAAACAGACATCTTTGTAATTGAATCCTGAAAAGGAGGGGGAAAAAAACCTATGTAAACCTGTGACAGTTTTACAGTCTTAGAGTTAATATGAAATTCTGAAAAATTATTTATCAAATTCTGTGGTTATACATAATCAGTGTAGGGTGTGGTATGTTAACAAAAATGAAAAGAGCAAGTTACAACCTATGGTTATTACTAGTTTTGTTACCCAATAACATTTTTCTTTCCAACCTCCCCGCCAATCCCTTTCTGTGTCAAAGGAAGAGAAGCATCTCTTAGCTCCTCAGCTTGACCACATCCATTACCATCTACCAAAAAGTATCTTCAGTGCAATGATCAAAGCTATATTAAAACTTTTGCTTCGCTCTTGTTTATCCAGTATTTCTAGCTCACATCCTACTTAAACTCTCAGATGAATTGTTTTGAACACCAGTTCATTTGCCATTATCTTATTCAGGAAATATGGTCTCATGTTTGGGATTTGCAGGTAGATCTTGTCTTATACTACTACTGTTTTCAGTGTGAAGCTCATAGGAACGTAAAATGTCTCATTATAAGCTCAGTGAAATAACCACAAAGACTTTAATGAGCTTTCAATCAGCCTCAAACAAAGAAAATTCTAGCACTAACTTTCCTACTAACAAAAATCTACATATTTAAAACAACCGCAAAATAGTTATTTCAGTATGCTGGAATGAATGCTGAGTAGAGGTTTCTCAGACAAACAAAAGAGTGAAAAAACCTGAGAACAGTCATGTTCACTTTTAAAATTTGTCCCAGTTTCACAGCCCTTGGCTCTGGATTCTAACAAAGTGTGTGGAAATGGACTCAGATAAGGCTTTGGAAATGTATTTTTAGTTAGACCATGCAGATAATTTCGTAGAGTAAAAATGGGGTATCTATAAAAGCAGAAATAGTCAGCTCAGTAGTTTAATTTTGGAAATTTCAGCAGGAGAAGCTATGTCTGAACACTCCCAGCAAGCACTCCAATCCATCTGTTAGTGTATCAAATGTGTCTCTTAATTCCATCCCAAGCACATTAGAATTTCTTTTTAAGAAGTTATGTGTGAATTGTTATTCAAATATACCTCTAGCTTTTACTTACCAGATTTATATTCTGCTCTAAAGCAGCGTAACAGTTTTTACTTACTCTGCACAAGAGAATCCTGATTTTGAATCTTAACAGGAGCCACATAATGGTGGTTTAATATTTCATGTAGATTTCTTAATCAGCAAGTCATTTAACCAAATCAATGTAAGAGAGTACTTTTTAAAGTATCCCATTTATGAATAAGCAATAACCATGTTTTTGTCACATTTTATCAATTATGCTTTCCAAAAGAGGACGGTGTTATCACATTTATGATAGTACATTAGGAAGCACAGCTTTCCACGGTGACTGTTAAAATGGCACCTGCCAGGGAAAACAGTGCTTATTAGGATTAACTTAAAGACAAGGGTACTCACTAAGCCTGCATTGTGTATGATCACTTCCATCATGAATGCATTAGAGTTTATCTCATCCTTTAAAAAGAAATAAATATATCTTGAGAATTCCTTTTTTTTTCCTGACAGAGCTGAAAGAATTTAAATCCCAGGCCCAAGGAAGGCGAGCAGTGGCTGGAGGCATGCAGCCCTCCTGTGCTGCAGTGGGACAGTGCAGAGGGCAGTTCAAGTCAGCAAGAGCTACAAGGAACAGTGACAGCCCATCCTTTCAGGAGTTTCAAGTAGTAGGTTGTGGAAAATTAATGATGCCTGACTGTCAAAGCTTGTGTTGATCAAACAGCTCTCCAGCCTGCTGAGAGCAGAGAAGCTGAAAATGCCATTTGAGACAACATAATGCTTTTGCTGCCTAGGACCCAGCAACAGGAGATCATAGTGCTTCATAGTAGTTCAGGGAGCTGACACCTGATGTTAACAAGAGGCCAGGGCTGGAAATGATGGTGAACATTCAGGACATGGAGCCACCATTTTTAATCCCAGGCATATGTTAACTTTGGCCCTTTTATATTCCTGCTGAAAAGGGTCATAAAGTACAGCCTGGGGCAACAGCAAGTGGGGGAGCTCCTGAATGCAGGGATGTTGGGAATCATGGCAGGGGCTGGAAATCATGGTAGATGCACAGGGGCTGTCCCTACATGCTATGTTAGGTCTCCAGGTCTCTTAGGGATATCTATTCCACATCAGCAGCAGAATATGATGTGAGGCCTTTCTAGTACTCATGTGACATCAGTACACATGTACCCCATACAACCCACAACCTACACACCCCTACCTTCATGTAAGAAGTCTCACCAATCACCACCCTTGTGATCTTGCTGCAGCAGCCTGTTGATCCCTTTCCTGGGATAGCCAGCACCTCTGTGGTCTCTCAGTCCATTCTGAAATGACCCACTCAGGCCTTCCCATCACAAACAGAATCTGTAGTGCTCTCCTTTTGCTTTGCAAACAATACAGAGGGAGAGGGGTCACTCTTCCTTCTGGGAAGGAAGGTGACTGATCCTCCTCTGGGTTAAGAGATGCAAGAAAGGTTTGGCTTCTAGCTGTGGCCTCCCGAACACGGAGGAAGACTTTGAGAAGCCCAAAGTGTTTCCAGATGGCAGTCCAGGGCCAGGTGGAGGCTGGACTGAGGAGGTGGTGAAGAGAATGTCACTGTAAACCATAGGTCCACATGGCCAGGTGGTGCTGAACAGGTGTGGGGGGGTGTGGCACATACAGGTGCAGAGCTGTAGTGTATAGGCCAAGCCATGCAGTTCAGTTGGACAGGTACAGGGGTGCTTTAGGGAAAGGCACTGAGGAGTGGAGATAGTCCAGATTATATATGTGTGTGCGAAACTGAGAAGGCTTCCTCTAACATCCTAGCTGGAGCACTCCCGGGGAGCCTAGAAGGCACATGATGAATTGTACCACAGGAGCACTTCTACTGGACAGAAGGGACAAAGGTAGTTGGCCTCCCTACACTTGGCAGTTTTTTTGTTCTTAGCCGGATGAGGATATTTTACCTGCTGGGAGGGGAAGCTGATGAACAAATCCCATTTCCCAGTAGGAGTGGGAAAATTCAGTGTCTTGGGGAGTTCTCCACTGGAAATGCCATGTGAGTGATTACCTGTGCACCTAAAAGGAAAAATATCCTAATATAAACTGTAGTATCTATCAATGTCACCTTGCAATGCCCCCTAACTATGGGATCTCAAAAATCCCCACAAACTCAAGTCTTCTGTTAAATTTAATTTAGAAATTACAATTTTAAATTTTTTTTTTTTTTTTACACTGGGCTAGGTTTGAAAAGAGACTATGGAAAAAGGAACTATGATGAAAGAGCTTGTAGAAGAATCCAAAATTTCTCCTTATTTTATCTTTTACCTAAATGGACTGTAAGTGTAAGAACACTGGCCTGGTCCAGATTTGATCATTCTCTTCCAAAGCCTGGGAGACTTGAAGAACAAGAGCCTGTGCTTTACATTCTGCTTCATGGTAATATTAATTTGATTTTTATTTTACTACTACTTAAAAGCACTCACTAGAAGTTCCTGCAGCTGTTTGGTCACATAATAACAGACAGATTCTAATTTCTCAAACATGGCACTCAGCATGGTGTAATCAGAAAAAAAGGCCCCAAACCTGCTCCTGCATTCTAATAAGTGTTTGTGTCACTTTGTAGGAGATCAGAATCCTGTCTAAATTCTGCAAAGTCTAATAGAACAACAGTTGCCAAATGACAAAATCTATCAGAAGAAACACAGTAAAAAGGCACATCTTTGTTTCTGATCTTTACAGCTTCAGTACTGGCAAAAGAAATGTCAAGCTTTCCAAAATAAAGCCATTTAACCACTGTAACTGTTATTAAATATAAACAAAGACATAAAAATAGAGTTGTTGGAAGCCAGAATATGAACATTTGAAACAGTAGCTATGTATACCATGACCATTTTGTTAACATCATCTACTCCTGGAGCTGTGCAGCTCCACTGCCTGTGTCTGTGCTGGGAACACAGGCACAGACCTCTGGGGCTTACAGCACATAACCAGCAATGGGGAATCCCAAAAGCAAAATGGCTGTGCAGTCATGCTGCAGCGTGGTGGGAGGAGAACAGCTGCAGAGAGGTGCAGCTTCTTCCCCTTTACTGTCATGCAGGACACACATTACACAAGGAAGCAGGAAGAGTACCTTCACCATCCTCCCCAGTAACTCCCTTATCTTAGTAAAGGCAAGCAAGTTAAATTCCTGACAGCAGCTAGTTGTTTTAAAGGCTCTGCCACTGTGGCAGTAAGACAATACACACTGGCAGGTAAAATTACTTGGAAGATAATATAAAAGTGAGAACCTAAGGGCATTAGTTCGTGTGTTAAAAATATCACAATTTTTCTTGCATAAGACACAGCTGTTCAATAAATGCACTGCTCAGCACTGTTCATCCATATAATATAGTAAATGAAGATACCATTTTCCTAAGTAAGAATGATGGTCTTGTCTGTACACAAAACCTGTATCCATTTAATTTAATCAGTAAAGAAATGGATGCAGCACAGTCAACATGTAGACAAAATGCAGGGGGTAAAGTTATATTGTATGTGTCTGTTCAAGACTTAGAATTTCACCCTTGTTTTCTGCAGGTACAATGCTGGCATTTGTTGTCTGAGCACAACATATAATGATCCAGATTCTGAGGAACACGACTGTGATCCACTATCCACTGGTGTCCAAGCTGGTCTTTTGGGGAACTGCTAAAAGAAGCCAAACAGGATTGTTTGTGCAGAATTACACTGAACTGCTATCTGAGACATGGCCATTATTGGACTATACCTGTGCTTTAGTACAAAAGAAATACATGAAAATAATTAATTGGTATCATTAAACTAGTGTGGTGTTGAACACCTATTGCACTCTAACATATTGAATGTTGACAATTTATTATTTCAGGATTTATGACAATGCCTCTGTGATAGTATTTCTGCAAATTCTTTAACTCAAATATAGGAAGGAGAAGTCTGCACACTATAAATTGCCACAGAACTGAAGACTTGTCAAAACAAAATGAGCTATAAAAACAATAATATTCAGGCAACATCACTCTCATTAAACACCTAATGATGCCACGGGCATATTAGTGGGGAAATGCTCATGAGGCTCATGAGGCATTAGAAGGGAAAAAAACCCCTTTGCTCCTAAAACCGCTTGCCAAGCTGTTTGTACATTCTGCCGCAGGCAGTTTCTTGAAAAAGATGGAGACGTGAATGGAGACAGGCAGTGACTATTAGATGCTGATGATGGTGAGGGCAGGCAGAACTGATGCTAGAGATTAAGGGCTGCATTTTGCTTTCAGTTACGTCTCGCCTGTCTCAACATTTCATAGTATTTAAATGAATCTGTTACATAAGGCATTTCTCCTGTCTACGCTGCTCAGCAGCCATATTCTCCTTTCTGGTATGGATTGTCTTGGGAAACTTGCCAAGCTGTGACAGAGCAATGCATAAAAGGAAATCATGCTCATAAGCTGGGGGTGGGGAGAGCTGCAGGTGAACAGATTCAGTGCAGCAATACATATCCAGTCTCCTGCCTCACAAACAGAGAGTTTAAATGAAATGGGAGGCACGATGTTTCTTTACAAAAGTGTGTAGGGCTGCTAAAGCCCCCAAGCCACCCCATTCATTTGTTCCAGGGAGGGTGTGAGCACAGTGCAGCAGAATTGCTCAGCACTGCACTGGGTGCTGCTTTGGCAGATCGGAAGAACAAACAAGTATTTTCTCTTAAGATGTTTAAAAAGCCCCATCCAGTTTTTGAGCCCATTCCTGCCAGATACCGAACATCTCCTTTACAATAAGGATGGATCTGGATCTTTTAATTAAAGACAGAGGGAAACAAGGGCGGACCCAGCATCTTGTAGGAGTAAGTTATTACCTGCCTGCCAGGACCTGCCGGCAAGGTTTGCCATTTTCTACAGAATTCAGGGAAGGCACTCGTTGTTAATATTATTTTATTTATTAATAGTCAAGCTCTTGGGTGAAAAGCTGTTGGCTTTTCATCTCTATACCTCAAAGTGCTTTACAAAAGAGATCATTATCAACAAAGGAACACAGACATCTACACTTGGGCTTTGACATGTAAAGAGCATCTCAGTAAATTTGCCAGGTGAGCTTTACTCTGGCCACCTGCCCTGGAAACAATCTCTAAATCTTAAATGACTGGGGACATGTGGAGGGATTTTTAGTTGAAGTTAGTAACACAGACATCTACAGGGGATTAGGCAACCCTGCACAATGCTGTGCCCAGCTGGAAAATGTAGAGGTCAAGGAGACTCTGAGATTGAAGTCTACAACACTAGAGCAATGTCCAGGCATTTCCAGATCAGACCAGGATTCATTACAAGGTACTGCACTGAGCACTGCTCCACCCCTGAAGATTTACTGTCCTTTCACCATCTTCAGTTGTCATAGCAAAAGACAGGTAAAGAAATGTGTTTGGGCTGATAAATTTTTTGGCAGTTTCGCACTGCACACGGACTAGGATTTTTCATCTTAATGACCTGCACCTGAAACAGATGTTTTTCTTTAGTGTTTTAAAGCACTTCACAAAACTTAACACTAATTTATTCTTTCACAGTAGAGAAAAAAAAAAGATGCTTGATATCGCTACTCACAGAACAATGTGAAAAATGAAAACAGATGTTTCTCATTTAAGCATGAATAAGAAGGAAGTGAAAGAAAAAAGATGATGTAGTAGTAGTGATTAAGAGAAATATGATGGCTTGGTTAAGTCAAGACAATTTCTTATGGATCTCCAGTGAGTCTCGAAAGATCTTTCGAACAACTTGGTCCCTGATTCAGCAAGCACATGGAAGTGCTTAACTCCAGCTGTGGAGGTTGTCTCACATGCTTCGTATATAGTGTTTTTAAAAGCTGTATAGCCAAATGAAGGCTTTACAGTTAGGAGTTGAGAGATCAACAGCATTGTTCTTGTAGACAATAAAGCACTGACTGTTTTCACAAACTACAGACACCAAAATTTGAGTGTCAGAATAGAAATAAAGTCAAACTGAAACACTGTTCTTGAAACATTAAGTGCTTTGTTTTTCTGCAAGCACAGACAGAGCATTGCAAGATCCAGAAAAAGCAACCAGGGACGCACTGAGAACTCCAGCTGTCCTCGAGGGATGCAGCTCCTGGCAGCAGGGATCTGATCCACTCTGGCAACGGCCTCTCACCAGAGACTGTCCCTGCAGAAGGAAAGGTCCAACTTCAGCTGCACAGCCTTTCCCTGTAAAAATCTTTTGGAAACCTCTAGTGACATGAGTTCCACTGAGAGAAATGCAGCCCTTGACCAATCCACCACTGAGAATCAAAATTACTTGCTAGAGGATGCAACCTGGGCCAGAGCTGCAGGTAACATGTCCCTCTATTTCTGTATCTGGCAGGACTCGAGTGTAGACAAAGAACCCACCTCTCATTGTTGGCACTACTTTTTGCCTTAAGCCTGCCTTAGAAAGTAAAGGATCCAAGGCAGACCATCAGGCTTAGACAAGATTATTTCCTCCCCTCCACCTCCTCCTTCACCCCTTCCAGAGTAAAACATAGGTGAGGGATGTATCCCTGCCCTAGAGCCATTCCCATAGCTTCTGCAGGCCTCCAAGGTGCTGTAGGCTCTTGCTTCTGTGGAAGGCAGGACAACCCTATCCTGTGCTCACAACCAGGAGTGAGATGCAGAGATTTTCTCCACCACAGGAGATCCTCCTGCCATTTCTGTTTCATCAAATGCCTGCCCAGGCAGCTTTGACTCTTTGTTACCCCAGAGAAAATGATCCTCTCTCCAGCCTAACTGAATTATTTTTGGTCCATCTGCAACAGCACATTCTGCCCCAACTGGCAGAAGTATAGCTATTCCCAATGTTCCCAACAATGAAGGCAGGCAAAAGAAATGTTCAGATTCCCCATGGATTACAGCAATGTTAAAAAAATTAACTCCTTTTGTTTCTAGACTGTACTGATCTATTAGAAACTATTGAGTAGAAACGTAGAGCAGTACAAAATTTCTTTTACAGAGGAATTCTTAGAAGGAAAAATTGAAAACTAAGCTTCAAATCCTCTTGTTTAAGGACAACATTTCAGTTCTAGGAAACTGTCTCTTTCCACCCAGCATTTTGAATATGAAAACAATGTTTCTGAAATTGTCACTGATTTCAGCATAGTTGCTGAGAGATTTGGCCCTGTACGCAGTCCACAGACCATGCATGCAGAATTAATACTCTCGTTAACACTGCTATATGCAAATGCTCCCAGGATGCAAAGAGAGATTTGTATTTCAAATTAATATTTTATGGGAATTTTGTGTGTACATGATAAATGAATAAATGGAGGGACACAAGGGGACATGAAGAACATGTGCATCATGTGTGAGAATTGCATTAATTCTTTAATGTTTGCAGTGGCCACGAGATGGTTAAGGAACAAAAAGATTTATTATTGCAATTACATAGGAGGAGAGAATAAGAAGAAAAATGAGAGATCAAGGGAGTTGTTTCATGTTATAGTTTCTCCAGCTGCAGAGCTGGCTTGAGAGGTTCTCCAGACCCTCCTGCCCCCATCTTTTCCAACCTACTTGCCTTCTTCCCATGGCTACAGATTACCATCCCTTTAATTCTGCCAATTCAACCATTTGCATGATCAAGCTTTAAACCAGCTCTAATTACAACATGGAATCACATTCTTAGTCTACTTGGTCTTTCCTTCATTTCCATGTTGAGGGCCCGTACCATAAAAAATCCCAGCATTAATACAGTGCTGTGGATATGAAAAAATAGGCATGTCAGGAACACTGAGAAGAGGTCCCAGAATTTGGGAGTTAAAAAGGACAGTTATGCAGAAAAACTGTCACTGATTTCCTGCTGTTTCATCTTCTGGGTCACCCCTTCCCTACCTCTCCAGTTGTCCTTACTCCACTGAAGTTTTATTGGTACTCTGGAATTACGTGAAGCTCTCTCACATTTTAACTATAAGAAATGTAATACTGTATTTGTCCAAAAACCTACATGAGTAAAAGAAGATCCCTGAGGGGATGTTATTAACTACCTGCTACTTATCATTGATGGTTATTCTCTGAGACAACTCTCCTGTTTAATCTTTATGCTCTCGACAATAACCCTTCTCTCTTTTTGATCAAGTGTTTAATTTTCTTGAAAGATTTTCTCCGACTTTAGTTATTATTGAAGGGGATTTTAATTTTACCCCAACTCTTTAATGGCTAAATCTTGCATATCCACTATTTCAAATAGGGGTATTTCAGTTACTCTAAGTAAATAGTTCAAGGATTTGGTCTTGATAGGTAGCTGTGAAATTTCAAATCAAAACAAAATTGAAATTGCAGTATCTTTTCCACTTCAGAATAGAGTTTTCAGTCTCTCTGAGTGACCTGTTAGTGTATTGGAATAAGAAATGGATACTGCTAGACTGCTACAGAGCATACTCCCATGTCAGCAGAGTTTCATCAGCATGAGTAGCAACCCTATATGGAAAATCAGTTAGCTCGTTATTTCATCTGCAGCTGATCAAAGATAAACAAGATAAAAAAGACAAACAAAGCAAAGTGGTGATGTAGAATGTATTCTTATTTTCCTAGCCTCCATGGGCAGTATTATTGCCAATTTTCCTCTAACTGTTCATAGTAGAACGTTAAAGCATAAAAGGAGATAAAAAAAAAAAACAACCCAGAAGAGGTTCAGCAGAAAGCAAAATCCAGAAACCTTCTCACAAGCATTCTCAGTCCTTCTCCATTGTCACTGCATTTCACACCATAGTGAAAGTCCAGATCATGGGTAAACATCTAATAATATAGCAGTTATAAATACATGTATATAAATATATACGTATATTTGTACAGGGCCAAATATGTATATAAATATACATTTAGAGCAGCCCATAGAGCAGGGAGAGATCGCGCCACAGGACTGGGAAGTCGTTTTGGGAGGCTTGTTTTGCTTTTTATACTAGGCACTCCTGTTTCCAATGACCTTGTTGTCCATGATAATTATAACAGTTTAGAACAGTATTCTGTTCCTGGAGCAAATAAATGATTAGATTGGGCCCATGATTTTGTCTGTATTCCCAGTATTGGCTGTCTTCTCCTGCCTGATCTGAATGTTTGTGAATGAAAGCACAGAGTCTCAGTCTGCTGCCTCCTATGCAGCTGCTCTTCTTTCCTGGTTCCCAGGGTTGAACTGGGAGCTTGGTACATCTTTTTTACAGCCTGAAGCAAGATAGTGATTCACTTACCTTCTCTGCCCCTTTTCCACAATAACCCATCCTCACTGCTACTCTCCCTCCCAGCATGGACTTGGTACCAGAAGGTACCAGGAGCTGTGTAGGACACAGCTGCTCCATGATCTGGAATTTAGGTTAGCAGACACTAGAATATGCACATCTAAATCTATACCTCTGAGCCTTATATTTCCTATTCTGTAAAAACAATGTTGCAACACTTTCCTATTTCTCAAGAAAGTTACTAGCCTTAATAAATTAATGCTCACATAACACCATACTGTCAGAAAAATATTTTTCCTAAATCAACATGTTTTCAAATATTTCAGTTGATGACAGAAATTAATTTTATAAACAGGTACAACACCAACTATAAATGGTGGCTGATAACCTCAAGATAAGCCCCTTAAGATTAATCTAATATTGCAAAATCTTTCAGACTGAGTATTCATTTTCCCTGTTGCATTTCTGTTGAGGCAGTTGGGCTCAGCAGCCCCATTTGCCTTCTCAGCATTAGATGCCAGAGTACAAAACAGTACAGGAACAATGTTGCAACCAAGAGTGAGATGTAATCACCAAAGAAATGGAGCAACAGACTTAAGAAGAACATGATTCTCACAGCAGGTCAGCTGAAGTGGCAGCTGTACATTTCTTGGCTAGTACCAAGTGTCCACTACCACCTTACAGGAGCATTGTGGCTTTAGATTTTATCCCAATTCACCGAAATACATACAGATTTTCTCACAGTACCTTTGCTTTTCAGAGAGTACCGGTTCTGCCCCAGCACAGGGCAAACTTTCTCCAGTACTTAATTTTTCTACCCCCTAAGGCTCAAACAAGAGATTTGTAGAGAATCTTTGTGTGCTGCCCTTCACACTTGCGTTCAAGTCTTCCCTGCTTAATGAGCCATGGGCTGTTGCTCTGAAACAGAGGACATTAACAGTTCAGAAAAAATAAACCCCTGCAGATTAATCACCTGCCTTCTTCATGGGCCCAATTCCAATCAGCAGACAGTGTGAAAGCAGAGTATTTTCATGTACACTGCCTGACTGATAAGCATATTAGCTGATCACTATGCCTGGATTTGACAAGCATATAGCATGAATCTTACTTTGTTGTTTATTTCAAATGAATGCCAGAGGTCTCCAGACGTCACTATATTCACAGAAACTAACAATGTGAAGCCATTTCATGATTCTCCTAGTATTCCCCTCTTCCTGTGCCAGAGAAATAGTATCTATTTCATGCTTCTTGATTTTTAAAGTGAATGTTTCATTGCTTTCTGAACAGCACTTAACTGATAGGTATCATTTCTGAGTCCACTATGCAGTAATCCTTGCAAAGACAAGGACGTCAATTCATCTCAAGAACTACACTTTGCTAGAAACTGGTCACGAACTAAGGGTATTCCTGCTCTTTGGTAAATCACTAATAGCTTTACTGCTACTTATTCTGACCACTGCATTTAGTACAGGAGTGATAGTACGAAAAGGAAACAGGATTAAGTGTTGGCCAAAAGGATGGCAAACCCATCTAAAGCCCTTTGTCAAACCTTGAACATAGCATAGGCAGGACACAGTGCTTAATTTTCTGGAAACACAGAGGAAAAAAGCAGCTAAACAATCAGGTGTACTGTCAGCGAAATTTCCTCCATTCCACTGCAAAGTAAACTCAGAAAAGACAAATGGGATGTGGCACTAAACAGTTAAACAGACTTGAACTGCTTCAATTTCTATAATGACAATACTCTTCCATCACCATAACCCACCTCTTCAACCCTGTCTGCCCCAGCTCTCATGGTTCGGGAGACTTTCTGAATGGAATGATTCTACCATAACATGAAGGAAATGCCAGCTTTATCTTTTGATCATTTCTTACTCATCTCCTTTCTCCTGTTGGGTCAAATCTCAGTCTCACTGAACTCCTAATTTAGCCTATTAGCAGATAACAGTGAACCCTCCTCCTAATTTCATGTTTCCCATGTTTCCATTTTCATAGTCTTTAGATGCTACAGGAGCATGCTGCTTTGATTGCCTTTGCCTTATCCTTCCTATAGGTCATGCAGGTCAGTGGCATACCTGGAATAAACTGGGACTGTTATTTCAACCATCAGTCACTCTTCAGCTGGAAGGCAGAGTCCTGTTTGCAGGGAGATTGTAGTGCTGCAGAGCAAAGCAGAGGACAGTAGTGTCTTTGATGGTAACTGTGTGCTTCAGCTCCCACCTGTTAACAGGTATCCATGGGCACAGCTGTTCCCCAGCTCTGTTTCCATTTGAACAAGTTCTGTTGCTGTTGGAGCATTTCAGTAAACAAGACCTAGAGCAGAGTGTCTCTGCCTCTGTGACCACCCACCACGGACTAGATTCTGTCTAAAAGCTGTGGTGTTTTCCTGAGCTGAGGATTTGGCCCTATAGTATTAATGTTCCTCTGCCAACAAGCAGGACCCTTTTCAGGCAAGATACTGAACAGTATTTGATTGAGACCACTGTGACTGGAGTGCGCACAGCACCACAAATTCCCCAGAAATGGCCCTTTACAAAGAACCACCTGGATGCTACAAAAAGAGACGTGCAGAGACCCCATAAATACAATGGCACTTCAAACTGGACATCTTTGTAGCCCTTCAGTGTCTGCTGAGGTCACAAGCTCTGTAGTTGAGCACATTAACTCACCACATCTTCGGAGGCAAAAACACTGAGAGGGATACAAACATATTTGCTTTATGATGACGCACAAAGACTTTGCCTGGAGTCTCCCAAACAAGCCTTCCCTCTCCTTCGGTGGCACGCGAACAGTGCTACATGCTTTAAATGGGATTCAAGTCACTTTTTCATTGCTACTAGAGCGGCTACTGCTGGAGATAAAAGCAACTGTCTCAGAAGACCAGGTATGACATCTGCTACATAGCACCAAAAATAAATCTTTAACTTCCTCTCATACCTGCCAAGCCCGCTCCAAGGAAATAAGCCTGGGAAATATTACAAATACACACTTCTCTCTGATTTCAAAGGAAGAACTGACCTATTTTTTCTTTGCCCATTTTAAACATTTCCTATGAGAAGATCAGTTTGCTAAAACAATAGGCTGTGTTTGGAATAACCACAATCATAAAAGAAAACTGCATGCATCTGAAAAGGGCAAGTGGCCTGATGTTTGCATGGAAGGTAATTTGTACTAATACTGCTATTTATAGTGCAGCAGCACCTTAGGGACCCAGACATGCTTAGCACACCTACTTGGTACACACTATACAAATATGGAATCTGATAGTCTCTCCCCTGTAGTGTACTCATCATACTTGTGAGTTATGGAAAACGGTTGTGTAATGCCATAAAATTTGGGAGTGGTTCTTTGTGAAATTATTTTCTCTGGTCATATTTGTGTAGTAAGTATTTTCCATATCCTTTCAATAGCTGACCTGGCTTACAAGAAGATAAGAGATTTGTGTATTGGTGAAGATGACCTACTTACATCAGGAACAATTAAAGAACCAGTTCCTATTTACGAGCTTGCATAAGGAACCACACGCACACACAAATCAAATTGAAGATGCCAGGAAACGTTTCTCAGTGCTACAAATCTGGTCATACAGGAGGGTCTAAAGCAGGGGGGAAACAAAAAAGGAAGTGCTTGTGAATCATTATTAGCAATGTAAATAGGGCACATTTGGATGCTGTCATCATCCTGATCGCTCATCTGCTTTTATTAGTCCTCATTCTTTATTCTTATTGTCTGGTTTTCTGCGCTTGTCATTAAAGTTAGTTATGTTATAGGCATCTGTTTAGCATATTCTATATGAAAATGCAAATGGAGATGAAAACCACCAGTAAAATAAATATATGCAGCTTCCATGTCATGTGTGTATTTGACTGTAGTGTGTCAAGTACAAAAGAATTACCACTTCATAAGTCTGTGTGTTCATTATGTGCATTACTTTTTTACCAGCAGATGGCAGCTTACTATTACTTCAAATAGGTTATTTTGTTAATGTCAGATGTTTTAAAGTTCTAAGTGGTTGGTAAAAAGCTTTGAGCTCATTTCAAAGCTAATTTTTAATTCAATTTCCTTCTGCATCATCCTCTCTAGAAAGTGTAATCAGGACCAAGCTATTTGCTTCAGTTTACAGTCCTGTTGACCAAGGCTAAACACTATACAGAGTTATCTGACAGTAAGTTCATGCAGCACCAGTGGGTATTATTATCCAGCCTCAAACACTCACTGCTGCTACCAGCCCCTTGAGGCACACTTTACACTCCCCAATTCCCAGTCTACGCTTGAGAAATGGCACACAACATTACTAACACGAGTACCAGGACAGCATGAGAGGTGTGACTCTGTACAAGGATGCCAGTGGTTTATTTACTGCTCTGTTTCTTTGATGCTGTCTGAATTTCAGGTAACAAAGAGTTAAAACTATCATCTGGGCAATGCTGGCTGCCTCCTGCACTGCAGCCGAGGAGGGCCAAGGGCACAAGGAGTCTGTGCCAGGAGATGCAGCCTGCAGGGGCTTTCTGAATTCCTGCTGCTGCCCAAGGCCATCCTTTAACCCAGTCAGAGCTGCAACTATGAGCCCATCTGCCCTGGTCTAACACAGGGCTGAGAATGAGAGCATTCCTAGTGAAACACTCGAGTAGGGAGCACAAGCAAAATGAAGGGATGGGTCTGTCAGTCCAATGCTGCTTTAAAACATGGGCACAGATTTACACTGGGGATCATCCTAAAACCAGGCACTAGCAAGAGACTTATGCACCAAGAGCCTCACTGTTCACTGACCCTTTGGTGACATTCTCAGTTGGTGTCAGCTCATCTTCCCTTCCTGCCCCAACAACTGCCTCCTTTGTGCCAATACTGGCATTCAGGTCGGCCTGATGAGGCAATGTGGTAGCTCGCAGTTGGATCTGTTCCCTCATCCAACTCTGCCACCCACCACAGCACACAAATGCTCCTTTTGGCTGTATCAGACAGAGATTTGTGCTGGATTAAAGCAATCACATGATTCCTGGCTTCTCACAGGAGCAGAACTCCTCTCACCTTACACCGTAGATGTGCCAGCTTGGCCTTTCACTCTGTGGTGGTATTTCAGGCACACATCCATTTCTGCCAGCTCTCCAGCCACTGAGAACAATGGTTAGTTGAAAGAGACTGTACAGAGGGTAGGAAAGAGGAAAGGACTTCCCTCACCAGCCCCCAGGTTGGGGACAGACTGGGTTTTGTGGCTGAGCTGGCATTTTGTTAATTTAGTTTTTTGCTTTGCTTACATGGCAAACTGCCCTTTCCTTAGGGCTGCATAGGTCCTTTCAAGTCCTGCAACTTCCGAATTTGTGTTCCTTATATTCTCACACTGAAGTGGCAAACAAGGGATCCACAGATCACTTTGCATTGGTTTAAGTACTAAACAAAACTAAAAGTTCCAAGACAAAGAGTACTGATACACAACAGTCTGTAACCTATCTTGGCAATGCAATGTTTTCTTTTACAAGCAGTCCCACATAGACTTTTTAATGATCTGCAGAAAGACACAAATTCACCAGTGGTATTAAATTAGAAGAGGAAAACAACAGAGACAGCAGATGCATTATACAAATGGGAAAGAGAGATGAAAAAATACAGGAATGAGAAAGGAAATGTAACAACATTTGGGAAAAACAGGAGAGCATTGCAGTACAGGGAGTAATAGGACACATGTATACATGGTATCAGGCCTGATTGACCAGAGGGAGATCAAAAATGTGCCAAGAGGAACAGCTCAACAGTAAGAGGGGAAAGACTAACAGTTCTTTTCTATCCAATGCTGAAGATTCCTGAAGATGCAGGACACTGGATAGCCATTGTGGTGAGGACCTCATGGTTAGAGCTATGCTTATAAAATAGCATTGATACAGTTCCAACAGCCTGTTGTTGGAACGAATAGCAAATGGAAGTATTTAAGAATCACATAATGACTTTTGACAATTCCTAAACGATAACCAGAAAATACATGCTGATCAACCTCTCTTCCTCATGTGGACAACTGCATAAGCAAAGCAGTTAATAACATTCAAAGTATGTTTAACATCAGTTATTACTGTTTGATAATTGCATTCCTAAGAAAATGTATTTCAAAATTGTATTTTCCAGTTGAAGATTAAAGAGCTACTTCTAGGCTTCCTACCTTCTTTAATAAAGATTTCATCTAGTCTCAAAAGCTGAACATTAATATAGACAAGATTTGCTGTCATCTTAGTGTTAGCAGCAAACATTTAGCATTCCCATTACTTTCCCACCCAAACTTCACCTGCTCACATTGAGAAGCAAAATGGATTTCTTTTACCCACATGCCACCTTCATCTTGCACTCAGACATACCTGCCACTGTTGGACCCCAGCTTTTCTGCTCTGCTTCACAAAATGAAAGCAGGTTTGTGCCTCAGGGCAGAAAGAGGGCAGCTTTTCACGCCTGTGATGCACAGGTACCCCGCTGACCTTCTAAGCAGCCTGCTCCCCCCTCCAGGGAGGCTGCTGTGAACAGCAGACAAAGCTGCTGGCTCACCCATGGCCAATATGCAAACAGCAGCCACCACATTTGATGCTGTGGTATACACTTGGCATTGGAAAGTCATTACTTCAGAGTGCAAGTCAAGAAGGGAATCTTTTAATTGCACATCAGCAAGGAGTAGAAGTCCATTCAGCTAGCCTTGCATTTCTTACATACACATCACCTTCATACTGCAGGCAAGGTTCACAATACTTGCCTAAGACTACAGCATACAGGCCCAGAAACAGGAGTGGAGGGAAGATGGAGAGACAAGACACCTCTCAGCAAGGGCCAGAGCTGGGCCCTCTCAATCTCACCTTGCAAAGCCATGAGCTCCTGGCCTTGCTGGTGGAGAAAACAGAGGGAAAATCCCACATCCTGATGAGAATCCAGACCAAAACTATGCCCTATGGATTTTGTCTGAGATATGACATTACCTAAATCAGGTCTAAATGCCATACAATACAGGATGAAGAATCTCTTAATTCTCCAGAATTAATTCTCCAAAGGCTGAGCACTCTTAGTGCTCCTAATCTTGTGTGCTGAGTCATATTAAATCAGTTGCAGGACTTAGCCTACGTTTGCCACACTTCCTCCAGTGCACTGCATGGGGAGGAAGGATGAGTTACAACCTGAGCCTAAAGCCAGGGTGTGCATTCCCTTCCTCCACTTTCCTCAGGCTTTATACCTAAAGCAGAGAAGCAACTAGGTGACTTATCTGCTGTCAGCACATTCTATTTTTTTCAGTTTTGTATCAGGGCACAAAGAAGCCATAATGCTGAAGAATTTATTTCACTTTGCATCAGATCTTCCACCTACCTCTGTGACTTGCCATGCCAAAATCTATTTAAGTGATATGGAAAGCAGGGGACGAAAGCTCAAAACCTGCAATTTTGTCTAGAACATGCAGCAAATAGAGCCTAATTAGAAACTAATGTTTATGAGATATGTGTCTCTAACATGACTCCTTCTGCCCCAAAGTATCACTATAGTTTCACTTAGAAGACAAGAAGTGGCAAGGTGAAGTTTCTTAAGAGAGAAACACGTCAGAGTCCCATGGTGGGGAGGGAGCAGCACAGCCTGAATACTGACATCACTTGGCTCTACAGAGATGCCGGACTGCAGGACAAGGACAGAGGAGCCCACGAGAGAGAGCTTCAAGACATGAAATACCTGGTGGCTGAGAGCTGGTGCAGCTGCAACAACCAAGAAGGGTTTTTCTTCATCTGCTGAGCAGGGCTGTGGGCTCCTTCCCGGCGGAGGCGGACGTGGGCGCGTCACGTGCAGCGGTGTCCCTGGAGCCCCGCTTCCTGCAGCGGCTCACACAGCACAGGAACTGGAGCCAGCGGGGAAAAAAAAGCCTGTCTTACAACACGTCTTACTGTGAGGATGTCCCTAAACAACATCCCTGCCTCTGCCTGTTGGTTTCTGAGTAGAACTAAGTCCTAGAAATGAGTGTCCCAAATCTAGCACCCCAAAACAGAGCTTCCACAAAAATGGATGCTTAAAAACACTGCACCACAATGTAACAATAAAGTTGGGAATTAAACATATAGCAGAAATTCAGGATTTGACCGTGTGTATAAAGGAGACCATGTCCCATCATAAGTCAATGGATGATTAAAACTAGGAACAAAGCAAGGCCTGAGCACCTACAGAAGGGAGAATACCCTCGAATGAAGCCAATAGCTGAAAAAAAGGAACCATTAGAATTAAATCCCCTTTCACCTTCTAGCTGTATGTAAACACACTAATGCCAAACTTGGAACTTTTGGTTTTGTGGCAAATTTTCTTTAAGAACCTGTGTTTTCAGTCTAGCATCTGAGGAGATCTTTGGACAAGCTCCACACTGCTACATACCCTGCAGTTCTACTTGGCTGGGGTGTGGGGCAAACACAAGACCAATTCTTCAGCAAAGACTCATCTGCTGTGGCAAATACAATGAATTAAGAATACAGTCACTGTGTCGGTGGATCCTATAAATTAGAAATGTTGCAAGGGTTAATAAAAAAAGAAATAGCAGAATATACCGAGTTTCATTTACAGCTTGTATACTGAAAGTAAGGCTGCTTACCCAGGAGTGAATTTTACGCAATGAACTCAAATTTTAAGTAAATGCAAATAGCCTACACTGAAAATGTGAAAAATAAACAAAGTATCATTTAATTTAATTTGAGCGCCCAAGCAAGTCATTCGCAAGTCTGTTTAATGTTTAGGAAGAAAAAGCCTTAGTTCAGTCTCTACAAATGGTTTTAGTTACTTCTGTGACTTTCCATCTCTTGAGGATAATCTACTCCTAATAAGGACAATTGCTTAGATTTATTACCCCACTGAGGTCTTGTTAAAGATCTAACAAAAATCCTATTTAAATGAAAAGGACAATAGAATCTTTGAAGTCAGTGCACAGTTTAATTAAAACCTGAAACAGAATCAATGTCTTTATGCATTAGAAAAGCAAAAACAGATTTCGAAGCTGTTAAACTACATGTAATTGGCATAAACTATCCATTGAATCAAAATAAAAAAAAAAAAGCAGACTTATCATATGGAAATTGGAGTCTATTAATAAATAACAAACCTGATACGTGTGCATAGCACCATATTTTTGCACGCTTTTTTATTTGCCTAATTTGCTAAGCATATCTCAGAGCAAACATGAGACACGCTAGCTGTTAAGTTGAACAAATCCAAAAGGGACAAAAAGAGACTGATTGAAATGAATGCATTAACATGCACCAGCATTTAAAAACGTTTCAAAACGTTCCCAAAGAGAGCATGTAAACTGCAGAAGTCTCAGTGCAAAACTGCTGTAATCTGTGTTCCCATGTAGTCATTATTCATACATGGGAGTATACAGTTCCTACAGTCATTTTTCATGCATGAATAGTTTAAAACCCAAAATTACTGACATAAATACATAAGGGAGACCTCCCTTTTGAAAGTTAACATCTCAAGAATTCTGAAAAGGAATATGAAGCCAGGTAGCAGTCCATGTGCTGAAACATCTCTCTGGTAGGGTAGGGTCTGTGTGCAGCCCCACTGTGACCACAGGGACACCCAAACCTTCTCCAGCCTCAGAGTCACCACCAGCTACTTGGTCCCCAGATGCAGAGCCAAATCCAGCAAGGTCTGGACAGGACAGAGCAGAGCAAACCCAAGTCTTACCACTTTTCCCTTCCCTCCACCAGCATGCCACTGGGGTCAGCATGTACAGAAGGGAAGTCAGCCCAATAGCTGCTTTGGGCACGCAGTTTCCTTTTCAGGAGCAAATAAATTTTGAGACAAAAAAAATTAAAAATCCCATAACCTATTTGTGCAATAAGGAAAATGTAATTTTCCTTCTCTTGTTTCCCACATGATGAAGAGTGATGAGCTGGCTGGGAGTGGGCAGATGGGCTCAGTGCAGAGGAAGTGCACACCAAGACGCTCCATGCAGCAGCAGCTGGAACATGGTGCTCCAGCCTGGCCATCTCTGGCTGGCCCGGTCTGCATCCGAGAGTGACCAAGCAAAACAGTCATAAGGGAACTGCAGTGCTGGAGTGGGTCACACGACTCCTGAGTCTGGAAAAATCCTGAGAGGATGGTACGTCATCTTCCCTCTGCAGCAGGTAAGTCCCTTGTTAATGATTTAATCAATTTTTTTAGAACACACTGCAAGCCTGTAAGTGGCCATCTTACTTAAGCTTCTATTTAAAATTACAGCTCTTGCCGGTGCCATAGTATAGTCGGCACCTTTGCTTTCAAATTGCATTTTTTGCACGATTGTTCAGTATTTAGGGCTCCCTTTTTTACGGCCAGAAACACGTGCCCGAGGCAAGGCCAGCCACGTGCATTGCCGGCCGGTCCCTCCGCGGCAAGGGCAGGCGGCGACGGTGGCGGCCAGGTCCCTGTGTCACCTACCCAGCACTGCCGAGACCCGAGAGGCTTTTAGACAAGCACCGTACAGCACACCACGGGGCGGGTGCGGCACAAGCTGTGCCATACCTCGGACTCACCTTCCACCCGGTGCCAACACCGAGGGGCAGCGCACGGTAACACGGGAGTGTCACCGGATAAAGCACCCCGGGTGTGACACGCCGCCCGTCCCTGCCGCCCCCACGGGCTGCCGGCGGGGAAATNCGGGCCGCGGGGAACGAGCCCCGCGGTGTCCCCCGGGAGCGGCGCCGGGGGCGCGGAACACCCGCGGGTGCGCAGTGAACGAGGGCTCGTTCCGCGCACGGTTCTTGCACGGCAGATGGGCGAGTCCTCAGTGCGCCTCAGGCCGGCGATTGTGAGCGCGGTAACGGAGAGGAAATGTCCGATGTGAGGCCTGTGTGAAAGACATATTAAACCACTTAGTGTGCGGTGCATCCTGGGGGTTGTATTCCTCAATGACCTTTTTAAAGAAATACGTTCTGAAATCTCTTATCGGAGTCTGTGGGAAGGCACAGCTGTTTACAGATGTTAGCCAATACTTGGAATTATATTACCCACTCCCGCTGGTAGCAAAGGGCTCCTCATTTCTCATTGCATCCACACAGAGACTAGAAATGGTAATTTAGTGCTGCTGTTTTTTCAGCTCTTTCACTAGAGATACAAACCCCAGCAGAGTTTCAAGGCAATGAGGAAGGCTGTGAAGCTGGGATGAAATCTCGGAGCATCCCAAGCACTTTCAGCCACCTCTATAGCTAACAAGCAGAGCTACATCTTGGTGAGCTACAACTAAGCTCCAAATAAAAAATACAACTGAAAATACATTAAAAGCTACCAATGGCAATTTCAAGCAGGATTTAGATCTCTGCTTCATTAATGTTATATAGTTCACTTGTCATACACATGAAACAAAGGCTATTTTCCAATTCAAGGATGAGTAAAATACAACTGTGGAAGGTAACATTTCAGGCCGCTCTGCTCTTTGCACACATGCAAATTTTTTCTAGCAATAACAGCATTGCCAAGAGATAAGAGGCAAGCTTCTCAAAAGGAAGGGGGATGGTAGTGGTGTAGAGATTATTCACACATTTGTTTTAACTAATTTGGCACAAACAACCCTACAGAGCAACTGGACTGGCACAACAGCTGAGTGGCACAGGGCAGGAGTGGAGCTCAGCACCATCAGCAAGCTTTTATGCCAGAACATGCTTAACACAGAATTGCACTCATTGACTATTTTCATTACTGATTAGGTTCCCATGTCTTCACAAGCACATTCCAGTCATACTAACTTCCAAAAATATCTGGCCAGTCAGCACAACCTTGCTAGCAGTAGAAAAGATGGCATTTGCATAAAGTTTGTCTACAGAGGAGGAAAAGCAAAATACAATCAGTGAAGGCGAGGAATGTCTCTAACTTAACATTGCTCCAGAAGCCTCAGTGCTTCATGCAAGCGATGGATGGTTCCTAAAGCTGTGCCTCTGAAGGAGGCAACACTTTGTGCAGTATTTTTCCTCCTGCTTTTCTTTTTAATTACAAGATGTCCCAAATTAAGAGTCTTAGAAGAGACGCCCCAGTTCCACATTAAAAGTTATGGGAGGGACTTTTTCATAAAAACACATCTATCAGAGGCTTCTTAGTAGACTTAGTGTGTTTGGGTAATGGATTGTTGTCTTTGTTCTGAGGAGGCTGATGCTGGACATGTGGCTCCATGTTCCTTCCCTGATCCAGAGCCCTGGGACTCTCCTTGCCCACCTGGATCATAATGCTTCAATGTGTGACACCAGCTCTACCTACGGCTTCAGTCTCAAATTTTTCAGTGAATACTTACACAGCTACAGCACCTGACACAGTATCAGCCCAGCACTCCCCAATATAAAGGGTATGGAGGAATACAGATAAAGTACTTTATTTTCTTCTGTGCATCATCCCACTTCAGGAAAGGAAACAATTTCTCACAGGGCTTGTGAGAAACAGATGCTCACCATAAAATGCAAACTGTTTTATTGGGACAAATTCAGGAAACAAAGGATATAACACGGCTGAGGATGCATTCCAGGGCAAATGCACACCCCAGGAAAAAATTTAATATATTTTATACAATTTTTACACAGAAGGCGGTCTTCAGATTGTGATAAAAGAAGTACAACTTTTAGAAACATTTCTGCTATTTCTTACCTGAAAACAAAAAGTTACATTTCAGTGTCAATGGTTGACATATGACCCGAATTTTATTACCTCTTGTCAAATAGACGTCTGGCAAACATCTTCTTAAACAAAGGCTCTTAAGAGTACAACTCCATATATGTTTATCTAAAAGCTCTCAATCTCAACTACCCATCATAAATTCTTAACACACACGACAATGCTATGTTGGTCTGGTTTTAACCTAACTTAATAAAATATTTAACTACTTCTAACTACTTTTAACAAAAGTGATAAGCAAATTATAACTTTTTATTTTTCACAGGGCTTAAGTAAGGAAAAGGTGTTGCCTCCAATTAACTGGGGCCACAAATACAAACATTTTTATAATCACCTCAATGGAGAGGTAAATGCTTCAGTGCTAACACTTGAAAGCTTGAAATTGGGTGACACATTTTAAAACCAGCCTCAGAATGACGCACAACCCAAAGGAAAATATATAACTACTTTTGAAAGTGTTAATGTAGATTAATTTCAATCAGTAGCAGAAGTCAGAATTAACACATGAATTCTTCTGGTCCTCAGATCTGCTCTTCCAGAAGAAAAGCACTTTAAGAATGGAACACAATGCTTTGCTTTTGACCACACTGCAGCAGATCTCAGCAGAGCTCATGTATACCTGAGCAGGCAGGATTTCACTCAAGTAAGTGAGCAGGCCTGTTCCACATCTGTTACAATTTACCCAACTGCAGGACCAGCACCCAGTTATCTTTGTAAAGCTAAAATCAACCCAACAAAACCAGAAAGAACCAAGGTTTAAGAGTTCTTTTTCATTCTATCCACAAGGACCTTGAAATAGCAATTGTGTTTAGGTAAATGCTTTTCCTTTTGATAAGCACACCCACAGTATCCACATTTCTAAAGGCAAGGTGAGAATGGCAGGATAGAATTGTTCTTTAAATCATGAAAATTCTGATCTGTTGGGGAGCTAGATTAAAAAAAAAAGGTTGAAAATAAATCTTCCTGTTGTGTCACTGCAGGGTTAATATTTCTTTCCAGTCTTACTTTCAATCTGAAAATTTCCTAAATTCACAGAGCACCACAGACACCACTAAGCCTGGTCTAGGAAACTTACCTTTCCCTTGTCACTTCTAAAGCCTGGCTCTTTCCCTCAAGCAAAATCCCAGCTCGTTCATGGCACTGCCTACAAGATAACTGGTCACCAGATTTCTCCTCTCCACCTAACTTGGGAGCATCAGGTATCCCCACCCCTGAGCACTGCTCAATTCCTCTCAGAGGAGACATCTGCCCCTTCCCCCCAGTAATCCAGAATGCAGGAGGCAAAAGGGTGCCCTCCTCGTAGCCTCCTTCACACGTGCAGAAGTCGCAGCAACAGAGTATAACAGGCAGTATTCCTGCAGCGAGCTAAATGTTCACCACCCACACAAGCAGAGAAAAGACAGGATATGGTTAACGTGAGGAATAACTGAAGAGGAATGTGGTTTTTTCTTTGAGACAATCCTTTTTGTTTACACAAACTGTAGAAAATTCACGTTTTCTTGAGTACAGTTGTTTTTAAAAAACAAGAGGCATTTTCTTTGCTCAAAATTCAGAGGTGCTTAACTGCATTAAGTATAAACTTGCTTTTTGCATTTTGTTAAGTAAGCTGCTTCTACTGTCACTATGACTAGTCCTATCTTTCACCTTTCTCCAGTTACTCACTAGTGCTGTGTGAACATGCAGATACACTCATTTACTAAAACAAAATGCAACAAAGCCTTTACCCAACTTTGAATATTCTTGAACCAACAGTGAAGCCAACAGTGAAGCACACATTACACTAGGAACTACCTTTAAGTATTCTCAAGAAAATACAATTAAATTAAACAACACAACTTGAAAAAAAATTACAGCAGGTCCTATAAAAGTGTTCAGACAAGAACTTAATACCTAATTTCTTTTCAGGTTACCATTTGTTTTGGACTACATTTAAATACTGAAAAATGCAGGCAGGAAAAATATTCATTATTCTAGTGTTTCTGTAGGCACCATAAGACAGCCATTCTGCAGCAAAACTTCTGCCGAGGTAGGCTCTGGTGACAGAATGCATTTAGAAATGATGGCCAGATGGTGGCACAGTAAATGCCCTTCTTTTGAAGGGCTGTACATGTCTGTTAGAAATATTTCTTGTTCCATATGCATGTGGAGCATTAGACACATACACGCACTCAGAACCACCACCTCCCAAAACACATCAGCAGAGTATTTACTACCAAATCCAGAAGGAGTTTGTTATTCTAACATTGTCCCTATTAATGAGAAAAATGTCATTCTACAAAAGCTCTTTTTTTTTTTTTCCTTCTTATCAAATCATTCAAACAGCTGACAACTAGCTTTTATAGATTGGAGAGTCAGATAGAATTCTGAATCTATTATTTTACTAAAACCCCAGGGGTCAACTTATCACCTGAAAACCATTTTACATGGACAATTTGCCTTTCATGTGGAGTGTCAGAACATACCCTAGACAGAAATCTAAAATAAATTATATAGAATACTGCCTTCTTTGTGCTGAAATTTATTGGTCCCACACTACAATAATTTTGAAAGTTGTATCCCTTAAGCTACAGTGTTGAGATACTATTAACTGCTTGAACTGAAGGAGCAGGTCTGATTGGCTGTTATAAATTCTATGGCCAGAGACTAATTTCTATTAAACCACATGCTTATCTGAAGTTGTTTTCCACCATTCCAAGCTGCCAACTTTATTTTCTTCCAGGATACACTGCCCATGTTTTTACCATCATCCTCAGTATGCACTGTCACTTCAGTAAAACCATTCCAGAAGCTAAGAATGCATCTAAGCTTCTGCTAATATGGTTGCCTGAGATTATCACACCCAAGAGAGAGGAGGGAGAGAGATCCACTTGTACCTCTTATCTTCCTAACACAGGTTATTTTCCTCACTAAACAAGCCTCCAGTCTCCAAAATGCACCTCTGGGATATATCACAAGATAAGCAGATCTGTTTCATGACAGACACTTTCTTAATAATTTCTACTGCCATACTTTTGAAATAAAATTATCTGATTATGTAATGATGCTTTGGTCAATGCACCTTTTACATCTGTTAGTACAATTTTTAGAAACCAAACTGACCTCAGAGCCTAAAAACTTTATCATTGAGGAGATACTGAAAATGTTAATGATCCAGCTGCAGGGTGACCATGCTTTGGGCAGAAATTCCCAACTAGACAGAAAAACCTTTTCCGGGCGTAAGACTTAAGAATGGAGTTCTGCAATAAAGTAAGTTTATTTCCTGCACCCAGGAACCTAATGGGTCTGCACTACAATAGCTAAAATATTACACCACAACCCCCCAAGAACAATTCAGAATCCTAATAATAAACTGTACCGCCTCATTTTCATTCAGATAAATTAATTGCCTTTATAAGTCCAGCAATTAGATGGACTATCATTGAAGATAGTTCACTAAAGTCATCTCAAGTTAAACTTCTACTGAAATAAGAATAACCTTTTAGAGAACTTGTTAAGTGAGCTGGAACAACTGGGATAAAACAGCATATATAGCTTTGAAACAGGTGCTTTTTGTTTTGACCATCTCAGTTGGTCAGTGGTGGCCTATGTCAAGGCAAAAATTTTAGAAGCATGAACTTAATCAAAAAGATAATTTGAGGAAACTATTTGAGACAGTAAAAGTAATATCAATGTCTAGTTTAATTATATCCTACCATTTACTGAAGTGACTAGGGCAAGTTAGCAGGACTTTTTCTGTCTCATCTGAACAACAGGAATTCTCTCACATCACAAATTCACAGTATTGAAGAGAAGGGAAAGTGCCAAGTTTGGAGTTTTCCACTTGTACTGATAGATATTCTGAGCACTTTTAAGTGCTTAAACTGTTGAGAAAAACATTTTAAAAACTATTTCTATAAATTATAACTTAATTAGCTCAAAAGAAGAAATCCATAATTTCCTAGTGGATGTAATTGATAAAACCCAAATCTAGCTGGAAGTGTGATCAGGTATCAACATGCAGCAGCTTAAAAAAAGTTACACAAGCTGACCTTAATATGTGTGAATATCAGGTTTCCACTGTAGAAATATATATTTTTCAATATCCTTTTCTGAGCAGAAATCATGTAATTTATATGCAAATCAGACTATATTCTGCAGCTGATTCCTCTGTGCTCAAGCCATGGGAATTATTTGCACTTAATAAAGCCTCATAAATAGGTTTTGCCTCTAAATGGGTGGGGAAACAGCAAATACATCATAGACATTTACAGTTACAAACATCTTTTTACTTTTAAAGTTATATGCACCCTTTAATAGTAAGTTTCACAGTTAAAAAAGAAGCATTGTTTCATTTATATAAACAAAATACCCTTACAGCCTTCAAAACAAAATTTTTTTCCTTATTCCCTATGCTCAGCTATCTAAAATGTAGAAATTGCCATCTAGCATCAATGAAAAAGACAGTCTGTGTGACTGTTACATGCTGGCTCCATGCAGTATATCTTAAATACAGGAAGAAATTCCTGCTTATTGTGTCTAGGCACTCTTATTATATTTGACAGGACCTATACCGCTATACCTTCCTTATATGAAGTATGTCCACCCAGTATCATCTACTGCATTTCTGAAAAATATTAACACGTTTTCACACACCACCAAATGGATGTGCCCCTCAAGTCCTGGCACATGGAAACCATGAATTTAAATAGCACAGGAGGGAGGATTCAGGATTACTCAAAACACACCCCACAAGACCAGAACGAAAGTGTGGTAGGTAACATACTAAAGGAAACTGAAAAACAACTCTCCGTAACTGGTATAAACTGTCTGAATTGGGACTCCTGTTAAGAGCAGGACATGCAGTGCAGACTGCAAGTTAACATAGCACAGCTTTTCTAGTCACTTCTCAACCAGAGGGAATAGCAACAGTGATCAGCACTGCCTAGAGAAAGGCAATAAAGGGGCCTCAAGGGCCCCTATCACTGATAAAGATGCAGTCCTTATCCCAGTACATTCCACCTGAAACACCTGTCGAGAGCACATGGAGACCAAGAGCTACAACACTGGGAGAAAAGCAAAGGCTTAAACAGATACAATTTAATATCACACACCTTTCAAGAACAAATACAGAAGCATGGCTCAGCCAGGTTGGCCCTTATCTCTGCTGAACAGTGTCAGCCAATAAACCCCTGCCCTTTTTCTATCCAATTGCTTTCAGTCAAGCTGAACTTCATCACTGAAAACACCGCACGTGCCTCAGTTATTCTCGTGTAAGTCTTCCATAAATTCAATGTGTTGTTAGCCCTCTGCAGGAAGTGAATTTTACACTGATTAGCACCTTCTTCTCTATTTCCTTGTTAAGCAAAGGAGCTAGGAAAAAAACCCAGGCATTCATAGATCTCACTTCAGGGATATAATTTAAAGATTCTGGCAGTAAAACAATTCCACATGATACTGCTCTCTTGCTTCTACATAAAAAGCAGAAGGGGTGACATAAAGAGCTAATGTAGGACACCCTTGCTTTTAGAAGAGGTACCTCTGATACTGTCATAATGATGCCTTAGGGTGGTATAATTTGTGCTTTACAAATTGACTGATTTTAACTATTTTGTGCATACTGGTTTCATAAGGTGACTTCTGTTCATTCTTTATCATTTGTCTGAATGCCTTTAAAAACACCAACTTTTATACCTCACATAGCTATTTTGTGAAGGTATATCTAAGTAAAAATTTACTCAAATAACAAAAGTTTGACCTCTTGCTACCGCTGTTATTTTAACAATTACTGTAATGTTTAACTCATTAAAATCTTCAAATACCCGAATAAGGGCTACATAATTAAAATGTGCACAAGACATGCTGCATACAATTAAAATTACGCCACAATACATTTACAGTATTCTATATGCTACAAATGTACCTTATACACAAATGTGTCTGGCAACATGTTTAAACACTATACTTATTTTTCCACTAACAATTTTTGCAGATCATGGGTTTAGAGTGCATATTGCATTTTCTTCAGGCACAGATACAGTTGACCTCAGTTTATATTCTGAAATCAGTATGTGTGATAGGACAAGGAAGCATATAAGGAAGTTGAAGTTAAATTAAAAGCAGGTATAAGCATGTATTTTATTATGGAGAATCAGACAAGTAAGGTAGTAAAATCTGACTTCTTGTCACATTGGATTTTCTTTCACTATTCCATTATAGGAAAGGGTATTTTTTATAATATAAATTTTATCGAACCATCCTCAGACTAAAGTCTGTAGTATCCTGCTGTATCCACAAAGAATTACTTATACAATCCCACTGATTGAAACTCAAGCCAATGTCACAACTCTATGCAGAGATAATTTTAGACTCTAACAATGTTTTTATGTATTTTAGTCTACATTTTTTTTATTGGTAGTAGCTTAGTGAAATTGTCTGATGTTATCCTGCTGAATTTAATTAGTCTGTTTTATCATCAGGAAAGCACCTGAAAGGAAACACAGTCATTTTTTGCTGTTTTATTAACCTTAGGGAAATTAGATTCTTACGTGGATAAAAGAACTTGGGCATCTCATGTGCAAAAGAAGGGCAATATCCAGTGAGTCCGGCTGTGAATTTACAGCACACCAGCTTCTCCATGATAGCAGTGTGTGGTCACTTTCACCACAGGTAATTTGGTAAGTTCCATCAGAGAGCAATTCAGCCCACTTAGAATCTGAATCATCTTCTGACAGTGTTTGCCTCTTTCTAGTGACTAGACAGGGACTCCAGGTAAACCAGGCTTATCATTTAAGTTGATTTAGTCTTCATAACTATGTCTATACTCACCTTCTGAGGCATGACCTGGGAGTTGGTCCCCTGGCCATTTATAAAAAGCATTAGTGGAGAAACGCCAGTGTGGCTGCCTGGGGGTCATGTGTTTTCCATGGAAATCAGAAGATGGTGATGGGCAGGAGGTAAACTGCATTCTTAAATCTTGCCGTGACATGGAACTGGGAGGTGACCAGGATGTCCTTGCCTAGGACTGCTGTAGTGCAGCAGTACATAGCAGTAGTGTATTAATTCTGAGTTACCTCAGTTTGGAAGTTTGATTTAAAAAACAATTCAGATTTGACTAGTTTTTTGTAATTCTGCAGTCAATTTGCTCTTCCTGCCTGTATTTCTTTTGAAGTAGAGTCACTGTGTATCTACAGTTAATTGTTGCCATAGAGACCTGCTATGGGTATCACTTTTGATCTTTCAATTATTAGGATTTGAAAATGAAACAATAACAAATGCTACCATATGAAAAGTCATTCCTTCTCCTGAGATAGTATAAGTTCTAAAAGTGATTTTGATTTTAAAGTCATAGAGCTAATATGAATAATGATGCAAAAAAGGCTAAATAAAGCACTTATCTCTAAAAAAACGTTGCATCAGAGGTTTGATATTACTGTAAAGACATTGCATTATTGAAATACTTATATTCCAAAACCTGTGAAATGTTGTCAGCAGCAATAATGCAATTTTGTAATTTTCCAAGGGTGACATAGGATGCTGATTTTTTGTGAAAAACTGAGACCAGAAAAATCTTATAGAACATCTGCATGAATAGTCTTGAAAGTACTGAAATGCATTTGCTATAATGTGTTCCTGGTATGGATCAAATTGGATATTAAAGCCTCTTAAAAATCAAAAGGAAAAAATTTGAATACAGCATCAGAAAATTAGTCAGCCTGAGTCTTGAAGAAACCCAAGCACAAACTGAAATCTTGCACCGGGGAAAACTAAGAGGAAAATAAAATACATGCCTAGAAGGATAATTTTCTTTGAAGTAACAGTCTAAATATAAACATACTCCTACAAACTAACTAAAAACAAGTGGTTATATCTAGACTATAAAAAAAATGAAGCAAAACAAGCAATAATGTCAATTACTTTTTAGACATTATAAAAAATACTAAAATATTTCACAGAAAAGTGGAAATATACACTTTCAGTGTAGAAACGGGGCCAAAAAAGATCGTGAAAAGATACTTCCTTAGTACAGAGAAATAAATAGAAACTCATCTTACTCATTTTTATGAAGCCCTAAGCACAATCAACTTCCACTATTCACTACCTCACAGTTCAGAACCTTTAGAAGGAACTTCATGCAGACTAGCAGGAAGAAATGCAGCACCTATCACCTGAAGCATCCCCCAGTTGGCAGGTGAGGCCTGAGCAACCAGCAGATAAGGGAAATTTTGTGAAGTTGCCTGCCTGGGGGTCATAAGATTATATAAATTACATAATCAAGATTATCTTGTTTCTTTCCTCTCCTAGTTTCCAAGTTTGACACTCAGCTTTGTGTTGCTGGGTAAAAACTTGTGTCAGACTTGAAGAAACTGAGGAACTGCTCAGTTAGTTGTTTCAGGCTAAAATCCCAGGGAAACACAGGATACAGAGGTGATTAAAGAATGCTATGTAAATATGAACTATAAATTGAAAAAAAAAATTGTGTATTTCAAGCAGCAGGGAGAGGGTCACGTGCTTAAACATCAGCATCAAGTACCAGTCACAGAATCACACAATTAACTAGATTGGAAAAGACATTTGAGATCAAGTCCAACCTATTACCTATTAACCTATTAACACCATCTCATAAACCATGGCACTAAGTGCCACATCCAGTCTTTTCTTCCAGGGACAGTGACTCCACCACCTCCCTGGGCAGCCCATTCCAATGGCCAATCATTCTTCCTGTGAAGAATTTCTTCCTAATGTTTAGATGCCCTAGAGGACCTGGCACATCTCTATCTGAGAGACCTGTGCTCCTCTGGCATTGTAGATGAAGCCATGAGAAGATTCTCTGGGGCATATAAAATAACATTTTTCTCTCTGCATTCAAAGATCTGACATACCACTAATTTCCAGATGCAGTAAAATACTTGAGGTGCAGCAAAGTGAGTTATAAGCATGGGCCTGCTGGAATTTGCACAGTGAAAAACATATCAAGGGTGAGTATTGAGGCCCCTTATGCTAGGCCATTCTGTCACGTGGAGAAAGGGTTATACCAGAAAGTGAGTCCAAAGCGTAGGGACACACTGGAGTCTCATACCATGTTATTGGCTGAGAAAATTGCAGCCAAGTAGTGCAGCAAAACATGGTTGCACTTGGTTGCACCACAAACAATGTTGCAAGAACAGACAGATAATGTTCCATGTGTGATTTTAACATTTTAATTCCACATACGTTGAATTAACAGTAAAAATTAACTTTCTTTTGGATTTTAGGCAATATCATATGTTGTGCTAACTACTGAACATGGAGGGTCTACTGTTCAAACACTAAAGCTTCAAGAAGCTATCCAAATCCAATGCCTGGTGCCTAAATCTGTATTAGGACACAAATGTCCATTTTATGACCTTGGGTATGAAAGTGAACAGTCAAACAGAGCTTTAGAATATTATTTACAGGCATTTAAAAACTGATTTGCTGAGAATGTGGAAACACATTTGCTTGAAGTTGCATTTTTTATTAACAAGTTCATAGCACCATCAAAAGGAGTATCAAGTATCTAGAATATTTTACCATACTATTACTTCCATTTGTAAATAATTATTTTACAGAATCAGCATTAGAGAAACTGAAAGACAAACCCCAAAAGCATTAAGAAATTTCGAAGGAAAGAGTCTTTCATTCACTTAACAAGCACTTGTGGAGCAGGGCACGTTGCTACAATATGTTACTACAACCCCATTATTTTCCCTTAAGGGATTTTCTGTTATCTATAAAAGCACCCTCAGTTTGTGAACTATTCTCCTTTGACTCATGCCAATATTTTTCCTTATAATCCTGAAAACAGCAAGGTCAACAAACAAATATTTAAGAACTTTTCAAAATATTTTACTAGAATTCTATAAATTAGACACTGGTTTTGTTACTATCTACTCTATGCAGCAATGCAACTATTGGTAAATAGGTAGACAAAAAGAAACCAAATTCTCTTAACTGAACACTTCTCTCTGTAAAATTGACTGTAAATTTTTCCACAGCACTTACAATGTATTTTGTTTATATGTTTTACAAAATACCATCAAATATTCCAAGAAAGGGCTTGACATCATTGATTTCATCATCAAGAACATATCTAAAGAAGATTAAGGAAACAAACAAATTAGGTATAGCACATCAAAACCTATGAAATCAGGAACACTATATAAAGTACAAGAGACACCAAGACAATCAAAATATTTTTAAATACTTTCGTTTTTAAGAAAAGGTAACTGTTACCACTATTGTGAAAATTTAACTTTTAAAAAGTCAATGTTATAAATTAACACATTGCCTAAAGGTCTGTATTCCACAAAGAACTAAGCACTGGAATGTTGAAGCAACAGAAAACTACATGTAACTGTTTATTACCTGGGATCCACTTCTTTTTCCTGTTCTTTTGTGAAAATAAAAAAATCCTCTTTCCTAGTGGATTTAGAAGAGTCTGAGATTACTTTTGAGATGGGAGAACACTGTATGTTTTTCAGCTCTTGAGAAGGATTTGAATGATTTTTTTCTTGAAAACTGAACTGGAACATAAAAGTTTAAAAGTGTAAATGGTTAAAATAACTAATGGAAAGAGAAACTGCCAGATTGTTGTAAATTTAGTATAGGTATTTAACTGATATTATGGTATTTGACAAGGACCAAGCACATGACAAATATAATTACATAATGGATGGAAAAACTATCAAATTGAGTTCAAATACTTTTGAAATCATGCTATATAAAGTAAATTCATGCCCTATTTCTTTGTATCAAGAATATCACACTGAACACAAGATGCATGTGGGTTGGGACAACACAGAGAGGCTCAGAAATTCAGGATGTCCAAACTGATTCATAATTCAGATACAGCAAATATGTTTACACCTTGAATACTCTAATGATAGAAAATTCTGTTATCACTATATTTTTACTCACCAAAGGTATATTTCTATTCTGTACAGATAAATTCACCTTTGATGTGCTGTTGACCACAGAAACATCCAAGTTCTGAATATTGGTCTCATCTTCTACTGTGCATGAACTGAAAATACCAAGTTGAATAATTTCAGTATTTTTACAGAAGTGCAAAATTACTTCCTTTTTATTCAGGATTTTCTACTTATTTCCCTGCCCACTTAAATGGAAAAAAAATTAAAATTGTTTAACAACTCAGACCTTTTAAACATTGAAATTTCACTCACTTTTATGAGTCAACAACCTTCCATACATTTAATTATACAGATACACATGAAATGCAGACAATATTTTAAACTTAATAAAATTGTAATAAATTATATAACTCTTACTCTTTTGAAATGTTATTTGTGGCTTTGCTTCTTGTAAGCTGGCAAAGAGGTTCACACTCATCTAGAATTTGAAGGCAGGTATTTCCATTTTCCATGTAAGGATTAAAGTTTTAAAAACAAAGTTAAAAAGAAGCCAAACTCCCTTGAATATATGTCACATTATAGAATAAATAATAGTTTGAAAATTATTCTAATTTCTTAACACTTGAAAATCATAAGAAGAGATATGGAGTCAGATAAAGTAACAATTGTGCAGTTGCAGGCCATGAAAAAATTTTTACTTGTGACTTTCTCCACTCTCACTTTGTCATAATGTATGACATTCAAAATTTCAGGTAGTTCTATTCATTGTATACTCTAATTATTTATTCTCAAGTAATGGCCTGTAGAATAATTTGTATGTAGGAAACAGAAGTTTGTTGAAATACCCTTACCTAATTGTCTACTGACAAAGTTACTAGCAAATACTAATTTTTCATCGTCAATATCATCCCAAATATCATCTCTCATTTCAAAGTCCATATCCAAAGCATCTGAAAAACAAGATCTGCTTTTATCACTGAACTTATACATTAAAGATTTTTAACATTTTTTATGTTATTGTCTCTTGGCTCTTCTCATTCACAAAACACTGAGGGTTTCCAAGAGAAAGTTGTAATTTATTTGTAATAGACAAGTACAACATTTATGTTTTACAACCAGTTGTTCCATTCTATGGAAACTAAATAGTCACATATGCTCTTTCCTCAGCATTATTTTGAGAAAAGTTATCTTCAGTGTAGATTCTAGAAAAACAAGCCTTATAAAAATTACTTCAATTTTATTCTTTCCCTTTGTTAGAGGCACTGTTTGATTCTAAATTTAATACTTTTAATTCAGTGCTTCTCCACAGTTTTCCAACACTGAATGCTGTCTTCCTCCCATACATCTAATGCCTAAGAACTAGCCATGACAAACAAATTTTCAAGCATTCTTGTTAAAATTCTTAATTAAAACGTGATAGTTAATGTTTTAAAATAGTTTTTTTTTTTTCTGGTGCAAAGATGACTTTCCTGTTTCTTGTTTCCTCTCTTACTATCTTTCCCTTTTGTCTGTTATACTCTCTCTTTTTATCACTAACCCGATTCTCTCTTCTGCCATACTGTCCTCCAGTATCAGACAGAGCTGGAGTCTACATTCTGTTGTCATGGGCCTAATATACCTAAGAAACCCTGATCCAGGTCTCCCTTTCAACAGAGGAGGAACAGGACAGGTTCAAAAAAAAGTCTTGTTTCACAGACACTGGCAACACCGAGAAGAAGCTGCCATTGTAATTTTGGATGTTCACAGTCAGCATGGTGCATTATTACACAGACACACAGATTTTCAATAAATATAGGTTTAGGTTACTACAATTTCACAGTATATTATTAACTACCTATTTTTTGTTGTTGCATGGAACAGAAAGATAACGTATTACAGACGCAGTTAACCCTACGAAAGTCACATTAACTGATGCCTTACCTCATTAGAACTCTTTTTGGTGCATTTTTTTAAATGCAGCCAGCCCAATCAGTGACCAAGGTTACCCTTTCTGCTGCTCTTCAAGGGAGATGAGTTTTAGTCAGCAATATCTACTACGTCCCCCTTGATCCTGTGTGATTTGCCACAAGATATTCTTACGTATAGACTACAGGTATACTGGAATATCCACCTGTCTTCCCACGGCTTTATTCTTTTAATACAAACATATCATATACTAACTGTCCATCCCCACAGCAACTGATGATGCGGCTCTGCAAAAGTCTTCCATCTTAAGACTAGGTAACAGCAGGCAAGTGAGTATGGCAGAAAAACATGAAGCATTAATTTAAAGCAATAGGATTACAATCTCATCATCAAAATATTAAATAAAAATGACATTACAGAATCATAAAATGGTTTGGGTTGGAAGAGACCTTAAAATATTCTAGTTCCAACTCCCGTGCCATGGGGGGTGAGGGGACACCTTCCACTAGACCAGGCTGCTCAAAGCCCCATCCAACTTGGCCTTGAACACTTCCAGGGATAGGGCATCCACAACTTCTCTGGGCAACTTGTTTCAGTATCTCACCATAGCTAAGAATTTCTTCCAAATATCCAATCTAAACCTATTCTCAGTTTAAAGCCATTCCCCTTGTCTTGTCACTACACGCCCATGTCAAAAGTCCCTTTCCAGCTCTCTTGGAGCCTCTTTAGGTACTGGAAGATGCTCTAAGGTCTCCCCAGAGCCTTCTGTTCTCCAGACTGAACAGCCCCAACTCTCTGCATAGGAGAGGTGCTCCAGCTCTTTGATCATCTTTGTGACCCTCCTCTTGACACACTTCAGCAAATCCACATCTTTTTTATGTTAGGGGCCTCAGAACTGGATGCTCTGCAAGAGCTGCAGGAAGGGTCTCACGAGAGAACAGGGGGAGAGTCACCTCCCCTCGACCTGCTGGCCACACTCACTTTTGATGCAGCCCAGGACTGGCTTTCTGGGCTGTGAGCACACTTTGCTGACTCATGTTGTGCTTCTTGTCAACCAACACCCCCAGGCCCTTCTCCTCAGAGCTGCTCTCAATCCATTCTCTGCCCAGCCCGTGTTAGTGCTTGGGATTGTTAGTGCACCCTGATCCAGGTGCAGAACCTTGCACTTGTCCTTGTTGGACTTCACGAGGTCTGTGCAGGCTCAGCACCTCTCAAGCCTCAGTGTCCCTCTGGTGGCATCCCTTCCCTCCAGCGTGTCGGCCACACCACATGGCTTGGTGTCGTCCTCAAACTGGCTGAGGGTGCTCTCAACCCCCCCGTCCACATTGCTGACAAAAATGTTGAAATTATGCAGTATAACTGCAAACACTTAAGGCAGTATGAACTAAAAAAGTGTCGGCTCATTTCAGCACAGTGTTTCTTACGTCTGAGTATGATCTAAACACTGGAGCTGTTACTTATTAACCAAATTAATTAAACTCTGACAACAATCTACTGTCACCAAATACAATGGCAAAAGGCATGCACTGAGAACATCACAGTTACATACTGATACTGAAGACTGATCTTTTAACACCAAATGTAAAAACAGTTGTGGCTTTTTAAGTGGAAGAGAAACAGAAGGAGGAATTTATTTTCCAGATAGACATGTTTTGCTAGTTATGAACTTAGTTACTGGATGGTCACATTTTGCCAACTGCCAAACAAAAGCCCATGTTTCATTAACTTCTTTCAGAAGAAAGAGAAAAGAAAAAAGAATATAAATATAGGAGTAAAATACCATTTGTATTACAAGGGACTTCAGAGAAAATACATTACAATATACCTTTCAGAAAGTATTTATAGATTTGGACCTTTATATATTTGATACAATCATTAATACTTTCTTTGAAATATTTAAATGTTTAGATCTACATTAGAAATTCTTGCAGATACCAGAACGAAATCCAATAAAGGGCACTACATTTTCCTGTACATTCAGTGTTCTATAATGCTATACAATGCTATACTGGTTGCTGCAGTGATTTCAGTTTCCCAGCATATGCAGATCAAAACAATGAAAACTGTAATTTCAAATATTACCAGTAACTTACTACTCTTTCCATAATTCCAGGACTGCAGTTGTTTCTGAGATACTCCTAAGCTATTAACATTATCTACCTGGTGCACTGAAGAGGATGAACATGATTGTTTATTGATAGACCTATTAAAAAAGAAGTAAAAAAATCAGTGACAAAACACTTGCAGAAAGTTGCAAAATAATTTTATTCACAGAACAATTTTTAGTAGTTACAACTAAGTTTACTGTCTAAAATACGACATATTTCTTTTTATTATGTATATTAATCAGTACCTTGGCAATGCTGGCAACAAAGATTTAGGTGTAAAAACAAATTGTTTGAGATCCACATTTTGAGCTTGATTTAACATCTGCATCTAAAAAAAGCAGAATATTTTAATATTTATGATATAAACATATTGAGAACAGCTATTTTTTTAAACGAGCTTAATGACATCATTAATACTGTATCAAGTTAGCACAATATTTAAATGTCCTATATAAAGTCTTTGATGTCTCCTTATCTAATGTAATCAGTTAAAAAGGTTTGAATTATGTGCTTCTGGTGGAGCTATCCAAGCACCCTGGCAAAGCTAGACTGGTTAACTCTCATCTGTATTAGCTATAGTCTAAATAATCCCCTATTACAAACAAACAAGTAAATAAAACTGTGAGGAGGAAATAAAACCCTCCAACAGCTTAAATGTCATTCTTGCTGCAGGAAGACTTAGTTTAATACTACATTTAAAGGGATAAACTGCAAGCCCTGAAATCTTTTAGAGGTTAAAAAATAATATGGATGGTTTTCTTCCAAAAGTGGATCTATCTGCCAGTGAAAAAAGATCTCTTAGTAGCATGACTAATAAATACCACTATTTGTTTCACTCAGGTCATATTTTGCCAAAACCAAGTCACAGTACAGCACCTTTTGATGATGCCTTTGAACCTCATCCATCACAATCTATAAAATACCATAAAAGGAAAAACAGAGTACATCCACAAAAGTGGACCATTGGAAATGTTCCAAAGTGCAGCAGAACCTCTTAGATATTCCTGAACCTTTGTACTTACTTGCTTTTCGCACTCTACACAGAAAAGACAGACTTGAATGTTCATATTTAGTTATAAAATTCTCTCTGTAAACAATATATACAAATACATAACAGATTAAAATAAACCTATTAAATGGCTGTATTTAAATGAACCTTTAGCCGTTTTACTGGGGGTATAGATGAAACTGAGTTCCTGCTCCTTAAATCAGCTAGGTACAAAGAAAAATTTGTGTCGCTGTTCATCTGTGACCTTGCAGGTACTCCAGTTTTACCTGAGAAAATGAAGTAAAATAAGATTAGTTTATAAGGGAAAAATCTTCATTCTTTTCAAATCAATGGAAAATTTGCCACTAAGCTTAGCATCTTCTATTAGAAGATCCTAAAAGATTCAACATGCTAATTAAAAGTTTAACACACCAATATTTACATAAAAATGTAACAAGTTTGACATTGTTCTTAAATCATAAACTAGATGGTCTGAAAAATATTCTTAATCACTGTAGCGCCTACAAAAGTGTTACTGACAAGGCTTTTTATAACTGCTTTTATGGCTGCATCCCAGCAACAACTCAGGCCTGATCTTCTTCCTTGTGTTGCTTCTGTTAACGCAGCCATGGGTAGGAAGGAAGCTGTTCTAAATCATATTTGTCCAGAAGTCTCAGAAATGGTAGATTTAATGAAACTCACAGCAGTCATGCCCACACACATCTTTATTTTTACAGCGATGGTTGCATTCTCTGTTTCCATATTTCTTGTAAGTGATCTCTTGTTTAGATCTGCCTCCTAGATAAATATAATACAAAAATTCAAACAGTAACATTAGATAAAAAACACCCATGATTTTTCTTACTTTCAAAATCATCAAAGAATTGCACTGACAAGCAGAAGCAGCAGCATTGTATTTTTATTACCTTTGAGAAAGAAACAGCATGGATAAATAAAGATCGAGCTCCCTACTGAAAGCAAAATTCAATTTTCTGTTGACTTTGGAATTAGCCAGATATTGTGATCTGACCATTTACCTGTATCTACTTTTGCTGCTGGCAGACTTTGTGGTGAGCCACAACATATATCAAGTGTAGACTCAACTTTCAGTTTTTGATTTGTAGCCACCATACGTCCCTCTGTCTTCGGTCTTAAGTAAAAGGCTGTATATACTTGCTGTATATCAAGGCCAACTTCAAAAAAAAGAAAATTAAAACAGCTCTGAACTGTTTCTAAACTACTGATTATCTTCAGGTTTTTAAAGTGTTTAAGAAAACATAAATGTTATTAAAAGATCGTGGAAACTTGTTAAGATAATGTGCCATTAAAAGCACACTATTATATGAACAGATTCTTTATGATTGAGATAAAAAATGCCAAACATTCTCAGAATTAAAGATATATTTACTAGAAAAACAACAAAATTAGTCCCTTTACCTGAATGTTTCGGTATTGTATTGTTTTGAAACTACATTTAACTATGTCTTCACACTGCCAATATAATTTTAACTTCTAAATTATATTACATCCTGTGCTCAGGAATAGCAGCAGCTCTGTATAGGCAAAGGCATAAAATGAGTATAGTGATAGCCCTTTTGAAGTTGAATGCTAATAATGGTTCTATTTTTAATTAAACCAAGATTCATATGAGACCGAGAGACACTCTTTGAAATGGGATTATTTTTGTCTTTTATTAGGGAAATAAAATTTGCTGGAAATATTGCTGAAAAACTGGACAGGCTTTTAAAAAATATGAGATTTCCTTCAAGTCTGAAACAGAAGCAGACTTCAAAATAACAACAGACTAGGAAGACTTTGTTTTACTCTAATTTCACTGTTACCAGTTTCAGAGAAATTAACTGGTGAGTTTTACTAAACTCAGTACAATGTGTAGATAGCCAAGCAGTAATAAAAGGACATTTTTTTTTCAATAGGAAACCCTTCTTTTTCCGTAGCCACAGGTTTGGCCATAGATATAAAGATTATTCCAGGCTTATTACTGTAAAAATCTCAATAGTCAATGTTTGGCATGGAAGCATCAACACCAGTTAATCTAACACACAGCACTCTTCTTTGCCAGTGGGGCATGATGACAGAATTTAAGAGAGAGTCTATTTTTAAATTTCAAAGTTCTGTGTTTCAAGGTCATAATGGTCTCTACTCATCTCCTGCTATAATTCCAATTGTATGGAAATTGACACTGAGAGAACAATGTTTAAATCTGCACATGTTTAGACACAAAATTTTCAACTGTAGAAATTTCTTGCTACTGAAGTGGAGATTAATCCGTATCTAATACCTCTTTAACACTATGCAAAATGTTACCATTCACAAAACAGCTCTGCCCAGCATTAATAACCTTATATTGACAACCTTATAGGTTATCCCTATACTGCAAGTTAACTCACTTTAAGGCAAAGGACAAAAGGGAATCCTAATCTGTATCAACAGAGCAAAATACTGTCTCCTAGTAAGAGTTTTGACATTTCCGAGGTCTTTAATATGGCAGTAAATGAAATAAGCAGAAAAGTAATTAGGACTTCTGAGAGTAAAATACATCTAATAGAGTTTTGTTTCCAGACCAGCTCATTTTATTAAATTTTTGGCTTGATATAAAGTGCTTTAGTAATTTAGTCAGAATTTTCATGCGGTTGTTTTTTAATTCAAAGTGTACCACAACCTACCATAATCAGAACTAATTAAATTTATACTAATGTTTTCTGATTTAAGAGCTCTTTTCACTTCAATTTTCTTCATCCAATTTCCAGTTTTCAGCAGCACAGAATCCCTGTAACGCATCAGTAAAGTTTTGTTAGACACAGACAATGAAAACAAGATTATGTACTATGGTATCTGTAACCAAGTGAAAGAGGTTGTGTTTGGTCTTAGTTCTTCAGTTTTGCTTGACAAGTAGCTTAAGAATAACCTTCCAATAATATATGATTTATGGCTATAAAAGAGCCAGGATCCTCATTTTAAGTTGTGAAGAAAGTGCCAGACTCTGGCCAGAATTCTCATGAAGGTCAAAGAGTTGGAAAAGATTTTGTTTCTCTTTTTCTTTTGTTCCAACTGGAGAATTTAATTACATCTCTGAGAGAAAAAAAACAATTTAAAAAATATAATTAAAGAAATATAGCTATCAGGAGTAAGTAACAACTGGTGAATACATCTTTTTAATGGGTATTTTGCTTGTTTTATATTTATGGGAAAATTATTATGATTTCCATAATATGACACCAATGTTGTACAGATATTTACACATACTCTCTGCACTGACAAGCACACTGGCGTGTTTTTGGGGTTTCTCAATCTTATGCAGCATTTTAAATTACAACAATGACTAGGAAATGCTCTAGGATAAAGAATAATTTTGTACTATTAAGCATCAGTAGGAAGTATTGTGAAAACTGCAAGTCACAGAACAGATTAAAATCCAACACCCTAAAAAGATGTGAGGCAAAAAACCCTGATCATACATACGTAATTTTCTGATTAAAAATGACTTGGTTGTCAGCATCTCCTATGACCAATGTAACATAGTGAAAGTCTGTCGCTGTTCTCTTCATCTGTAGTTGCTCATAGTTTGTTAATTTGATGGTTACTAAGATTTCAGCCAATGTATCACTGTATTTTGGAAGCTATGGACAATGATATAAAAGACATAACTGCTAAAATACTCAGAGTAATATATGTACCCTACCATAAAATTCTAACTGTTGATACAAGTACAAAAGCTCAGTTCAAGCAATTTGAATTTGTGGTACAATTTTTATTTGTTGTTCTGAGACACTATCATACAGTTCTAACTTGCTCATAGCTGTATATCCTAAATTTGATTAAGTATTGAGAATAAAAGACAAATGCAAAGAGAAATAGACAAGAAGAAAACTTGTTATACAGAAATTATATTCTGGCATCCCAACATTCCTCAATAAGATATTTATAATTGTTAAATCTTTGTTCTGACAATCAAACTATTCATCTGATATTATGTCAAATGAAAGGCTAAACTAGAACTGATTGTTATAACAATAGTATTTCACAAATCTATTAAGTTTTTAATTTCAGAGGTGTCTTCATTTGTACCAGCTTTAAAGTTATTTTTCAAATTTTGCATTTCAGAAAGGTATGTGACTAATTTAAAGACAAAATGCGTATAAGAACCTTGAATCTTTTGATTACATGTGAAATTGCTCCCTTCCTTTGAAAGGGCACCAGCTAGGTTAATGTAATAATTTACTGTTTCTCTATATTCCTAAGTGTGATGCAGAAAATAAACAGGAGTTAATGTCTCTTCAGGAAGTTTTATTTGGATGTTTTTCTGTCTCTAGGTTTCTTTATATTCAAGATAGAAGAGACCTCTCAGACTCCCTTGCAAAGACAGAATGTGAATAAACTGGTTTGCATCTGTAACAAAATGTTATTAATGAGAGAGAGGCCAATATATTATAGGAAGTGTCATTTCCAAGGCTCTTCTTCAACGTTTTAGAGTTTCATTATACATACTAAGTTGGAAGAAGGTCATAATATTGTGTAACCTTCTACTAGCAAAGACTCAAAATTCCTTTAAGCCAGTATTTGCTCTTTCATTTAATAATACCAGCATAAAAAACCCCACAAAATAAATAGAAAAATATTTACCTGTTCAATGTCAAGTTCATATTTTGGAAGGTGCAAAACAGACTCTTTTATCTGGTTTCCAAAAGGAGGATGTCTGTTTAAAATCTGCAAAGATTGAATTTCATGTCTGATGCATTCAGCTGATCAGAGATGCCAACAGAAATGTAAATTCAAGGAATCCAAGTCACCTGAGGAACTATGCTAGCAACAAAAGCCCTTATCACTCCTGGTTCTCTACTGTCAGGGATGCACAGAATAGCAACACTACCAAAAGAGAATTCCAACACTTTTTCGTGTTGCTACTGCTTCCGTTCAGGTAACAACCAATGGACTAGACAATGACCTCAAAACCTGACTGCTCACGTTTTATACGAGATGACTCTTCTATGTTGCCCTAGCTTTAACTAAACAAAACAAATGACAGGAAAAAACACAAAAAGGGACAGAAATGAGAAATCAAATTCCTAAAGTCAAAATAGAAAAATCCAAGTAAGATTGATTTCCTC
>WEIV01013031.1:324558-467760 GCA_013390005.1 Calyptomena viridis | reverse complement strand
CCGCGGCCGGCACCGCGGCGCGGGGGGGTCCCGCGTCCGCTTCGAGGAGGGCGCCGTGTTCCTGGCCGCCTGCTCCAGCGGGGACACCGAGGAGGTGAAGCGGCTGCTGGGCCGCGGCGCCCGCATCAACACCACCAACGTGGACGGGCTGACAGCCCTGCACCAGGTACCGGGGCCGGGGCACAGCGGAACCTGCGGCCGCGGGTGGTAAACAAAGGGTGACAGGGCGCTCTGAGCCGAGCCCCGTCCGGCGCGTTCCGCCGCTGTCACAGCACAGCCCGAGGTGGCCTGTCCAGGCGGGCAGCGTGGTGTGCCCGGCTCTCGCAGCGTTATGAGTAGCTTAATTAGCAGAGCAAAGCGAGCTGGCAGGGCTGCGGGCCTGGCCAGGTGGCCAATTGATTAATTTTTGGAAAACTTCTACCGTTGTGTTTGGGGTGTGCTGAAATAGCAGCGATGCTGGGAAAATTCCCCGGAGGGAGTGCGGACTTTGCAAGGTCAGGAGTGTCTGGTCAGCTCCTGCGTTGTGTTTTATCGGAGTTGCCTTGAAACTCCCCAAACTGCTTCTTGGCAGAGAGCAGAGAGTGCCCACATGGCCGATAAGCGACGTAGATTCTATTAATATTCGTCCAAATGTGCTGAAGATGGTACAAAGTGGTCACAGGAATTGGCTGCGGAGCGGTGAAGCCTTGGCTGTCGAGAAACATGTGCTGTGTTTCATCCACAGCTTTCGCTGTCCTTGTGTAAATGAGTAGGAATGTGAGGGAGCATGTGAAATTGCCACCCCGGAATATTGGGAAACCTGTTGCTGTCTCAGACTGATCGAGAATTCAGTGGGGCATGTGAAATCAGTGTCCCGGATTGGTGCAGCTGGTCAGTGAAATGAATCTGATTTGGGTCCAGGCCAGCCTGAGAAGAGAGTTTTCTGAGCTCAAGATCATGTAGATTAAGCATGTAGAGTAGTGACAGGACCGGGAAAAGAAGCACAGTCGGGAATAACATCTGGAAGTAACATGTTTGTAAAGAGTGATGCATTAATAGCACAAATAGCAGGACAGTCACTGAGCTGATCAAGATTTCTTCTTCGCTGGGCTGGTGTTACAGAAGCATTTGGGAGATGAACCAGCCAGTTCAGGAGCTCACTGGATCCTGGCTGTTGGGAACAAGGGGCAGGGAGATTGATTAATTTTGTTCTGGACTTCCAAAAATAAGTTCTGAAGCAGAGAGCATGGGAGCTTATGGACCATCAGGTTGAATAAGACTTCAGCTGGCAAAGCAGTGAACTTTGTGATGGCTCAGGGTTTTTTTGGTTGGTTGTAGGTTTTGGTATAGCAAAAGCAAATAAGTTACACTGCACAAATAATCTCCAGTCCAGTATGTGTACGTGTGTTATCAGATAAATAAATAGTCACTTACACACTAGTAAGAGCCAGTTGCAGAAACGCTGGTTGTTGAAAGCATTTTGACAACCAGGAAGGCTGAATTTAAGGTGGATAGAAGTATGGTAAAGTTGGGATGACTTCATGAAGGCTTTCCAGCCAGGATTGGTGGTGATCTCTGCAGAAGTGTCCAGTGTCCTGCTGATGGAGGTGTCTGGTGAAGTGCCTTGGACTTGTCCAGCAAAGGGTGATGAGCTCAGCAGGATCACACTGCTGGAGTCCATGGCAAACCATGGCACACTGAATTCTGTGGATGTAAAGGGTACACAACTGTATTCTGTGTGTCCAGACACTGGACCAGGGGCCTGGTGCTTGGCAGGGTGTTTGGATGAGAGAGCAGTGGAGCAGATGCTGGTGGTACCAGCCAGCCTCTTGCATGAAGTGTTTCTTCACTAACTCAACAGGAAGGGAGGCTGACCTGACTGTGACTGGAATAAAAACTTTGTTCCAATGTCCCGAGGATGTATTAACATTTTTGCTGAGGAGTGACAAGATGTTCTTGCACACCCAAATGGAACAGACACTCTTAGAGGTTTTGTTGTACATACGTATCCTGGGTCTGTATCAGATGAAAATGTTTATTATTCCGGTCCAGGAGGTTGTTATGAGTTCCTTATCAGTGAACCTGTTTAAAATATGTTTGTTTTCATATGACTTGGAGAATAATACCACCCATGGTAAAGGGTCAGCCAAAGCCAGTTGGGTTGGGGCTCCCCAGGGTGGTGTTTAAGAAGTGAAATGATGTACTACACTACCTATGAGGATATTTAGATAACTTCTCTTAATGTTAGAATCACAACCTTGTGTTACAGGGCAGACAGTGGTGACTGTCTGCTGTTATTTAATAGCTGTGGAACCAAATGGCCACACACTGAGGAAGGAAATCCTACATGTTGAAGAGAGCTGGCTTTGTTGAAGGAACAATCAGGTAAATTTTTTTTCTTTGGTTAAGGAACTTAATATTGAATGAAACTTGCTCTGGATGAGCAAACACGTCTTTTTAGGTAATGGAAGGGTTAACAAAGTCAATTGACTTAATTTGTCAGAGTGGCAGCTGCTTCCACAAAACCTAAGACCAATCTTACAGATTGGGTTAGTTTGTTTGAAGCACAGGGTGGCCCCAAATGTGTGTGTTCACAAAGGTAAAGTTACACTTTCTCTGGTATCTGGGCCACTGTGACTAAGACCCATTGTGTACTTGCTGGGTGAGAAGCTGCCTGTGCTATTTATAGTCACAAAGCTGTATTTTGAAAATAACCTTTTAAATTACAAGTGGTGTTTCTGAGCCTCCAGCTTGTGTCATCTTCCTCTTTGGAAGCATAGACATGCACCACAGCCAGTGTCTGGTACCTGTAGGGTGGCTTCAGCTGTACTGATCTCTCCCTCTGCCTGCAGAATGCTGCTGGATGAACATCAGTCCCATATTTTCAGTGATTAACTTAAACTGTATTCAAGGAATGATTTTTAGCAATGGTTTTGTGCCTAATGCAGAACAGAAAGGGAGATATTAGCTACATGTGAGTGAACACTTAGAAGTCATCAAGAAGACTGGTACCAGTTGTTGAAGTGAACTGTTGGTGGCTGTTGATCTTCTCTGGTGTTTGCAGGTGGTGGGAAATGGGCATGAACTGCTCCCTGTGTGTCCTGAGTGACAGATCAAACCAGAGAGTAAACCTGTGTGAAAACTGAGTCTTAGGGGAAAAAGTCTAGTTGGGAAGGCATCTCCAAATGTAATAATAGCAGTGCTTGTTTGTCTTCAAGGACTGGTTCACAAAGGATGACAAAGATTGTTTATTCTCTGTCTGCCCTTTGATGATTTACCCTCTGTTTCCCTTCAGCCTGTTCCAAGGAGACGTGAGTTGCTCATGAAATAACTCCTGAGTTCCTGTCATTTACAGTCCCTTGGCACTTGCTGTTGACTTGTTTTCGGGTGCTGGCACCTTTGCTAATTCAGAAGTTGTTCCTGAAAAGTGAGGTACTTTGTCTGGTGACTGTGGGTGAGGTGGAGGCTTTAACCCCATTTATTTCTCCTTCGGAACCAGGGCTGTAAAGCTGTAGGTGTGTGTGGTTGTTCTTCAGAGCTTTGTAAAGCAGCATCCATGTCAGAAAGGTTGGGCACCTTTCAGCTCAGCAAATCCACCCTTCCCTCTCACAGGTTGTGTACAGTCGTAGGAAAGTGAGAAGCAGAATTTTGGACAATCCAAAAACCAGCTGGGGGGAATGTGTTACAGAGCAGTCTGGTCACAGCAGGCTGGAGACTCTGGGAAGAACCATTGTGGTACTAACATGGGAGTAAAATCCAGAGACTGAGGGGAAGAGAGAGGATTCCTGTGTGGATTGATGCTTTTCCCAGCTAGGACATCACTGCTGGAGAGCGTGGGGTGAAGGGTTGGGACTGCAGTGGCCTGAAGCTGCCTGGGTTTGTTTCACAGGACAACTGAAATAGATCCAACCCACACAGTGAAGTGCTGTGCTCCTACAGGCCCAGCTTCTAGGAGAACCATGGAGTCATGTCAAGGAATTGTTAAGGTTGGAAAAGCCCTCTAAAATCATTGAGTCCAACAGTGAACCAGCAGTGCCATGTTCACCATTGAATCCTGTCCCTGAGTGCCACAGGCACACACTTTTTGAATGCTTCCAGGGATGGTGAGTCCACCACTGCCCTGGGCAGCTGTGCCAGGGCCTGACCACCCTTCCAGGGAAGAAATTCTCCCTAATATCCAACTTGAACCTCCCCTGGTGCAACTTGAGGCCTTTTCCTCTTGCCCTGTCCCAGGTTCCCTGGGAGCAGAGCCCGACCTCCCCCAGCTCCCCCCTCCTGTCAGGGAGTTGCAAAGAGCCAGAAGGTCCCCCCTGTGCCTCCTTTTTTCCAAGCTGAGCCCCCCCAGCTCCCTCAGTCACTCCTCATCAGACTTGTGCCCCAGCTCTGTTGCCCTTCCCTCAACACAAAATTCCTTACCAAAAGGTAACAGCCAGTTTGTGCCCTGAAAAGTGAGGAGATGACATAATGTACAGTGACACAAACACTCTTGAATGAATGTTCAGGTGTCCCATCTTTGGGGCATCACAGCTGTGCTTTAAGGTAGTTCAGCTTCTGATCTTTGATAGTGTTATAAATCAGGCTGCAAGTTTTGATATTGGGTGGCTGCATTGCCTAAAACTACATTCATCCTCAGAAGAGAAGGTTGTCTAGGGAGAATCATACCTTTCCCACACAGCCTTGTGCAGAGTTCCTTTCCAAAGGCTTCTGCCAGGGAAAATAGAAGTTGCAAACTGTTTGTGCTGCACTTAATGCTGCTCGTCAAACTGAAATATGGCACCATTAAAAATAGGGTTTATCACTGGGGTGAGTGAAACCGGATTTTGGGGTTTCAGTTATAAATGGGAATACAGGAGTATGTACCATCCCATATTCTCTGAATAAAGTGAGAGAGCTTGGAAGCTCCAACAATACAGCAGGAATTTATTAGACAAAATAGTTAAGATCCAAAGTGATGTTTTATCAACCTCATGCTTTTATTTTCTTCTTTTTGGCTGATTCAGTCCCTTTTTTGGCTTGATGTCTATCCCTGTGGGTTCATTTGTCTGTCCCTTGCATCTCAGTTTCCAAACAATCTCCTAAATGGACAGAATTAACTCTAGGTTACACAAACTAACCTTGAGCTGCAGTGAGACAGAGCCTGCTGCTTCTGGCAGAGGGGAGGAAACCTTCCCCTGGTGTGGTTTGGGGCACTTTCTCAACTGTTGGTTTGGCATCTGGAAACCAAATTCGACCAGAGCATTCCCCCAGTGCTGGGTGCTGGAGGAAACTCACTGTGCTTTACTAAGTACCTGGGTATTTGGGAGGGGAAATGAGCATCTTCATTGCTTCCTTCCTCAGCCTCTGTTTATCCCCCGCCGTGATTCCACATGTCAGGCTCTGCTGCTCCCCAGAAACACTGAGCTGGAGGGATTTTCAGCTACAACTTCAGCTGGAAGTGCTGACCCTGGTCCCTCAGTGCTGTCTGTGGAAAGGTTCTCATCTCCAGTGGAGCTGCTGGGCAGTCTGGAGTGCTGGCCCCACATGGAAAGCTGCTTTGGGAAGCTTTTAGGGAAAGCTGCTTGTCCCTGATGTGTGCTGAAAGCTTTCTGACTTCTGCAAATGAAATTCTTGAGCCATTAGAGGTGGAGACAAGTCTTTGGTGCTGCTTACTTGTCTGAATCAATGTGGTTTGATAAGATTGAAAGCCAGCTCAGCAAAAAATGCAGGAATGAGCAGCGAGTGCAGTGGGGCAGTCCCATGGCTGGAAAACTTATGTGCAGAACTCTCAGCTCTTACCTAGATGAAACTGCTGTCATCCTGGTGTTATTTTTTGCAATTTATAATGCCTCTTGCTTATTTTATTGGTTAGTGTTGGGACTGGGAGCTGTTTGTATTTCAAACAGGTTTAGAGATTTAGAATTCACATTAAATACTGTGGGGCTTGTGAGACATCTCAAGTGCTGTGTCCTGTAATATACTGAGATAATAACTGACTAATATTAAAATATAAGACTTCTAAGTTGGTATGCTGGCTCCCAGTTGAGGATTATTATATACCATAAGTCAAAAAGGCCTGTCAGACTGTGCATATTAGAGCAATATGTTTTAAGAAGGGAGAGGGGAATATTACATAAGTGGTTGTATAAATTGATATTTTGTTCTTTCTAACTTTTGAATACAAATGAAGGCAGGTGGAACATAAAATACTCTGAAATATCTGCTTTGGGTTTTAAAAAATGGTGTTTGATCACAGAACTGGGGTAAAAAATGAAGGAAAGAGAAGCCCAGAGTGTTTGAGGGGAATGGCAGCCCCTGCTCTCCAACTGAGTGAACTATTTGACCTGGTGATGATGGTATGGCCCCAGCACGGGGAAGGTGCCCAGTATAAATCCTGGGATGTGAGTCTGCAGTTTATTTTCAGCTGTCCTGCTGAAGGGAGGTGTCACAGCTGTCCCTGCAATGTCCTTTTTGGGCCACGGCAAATTGATCTGTACAGGCAGGAAGGGGGCAGTGGCAGGAGGAGCTGGGCTTGGGCCTTAGCAGAAAAACTTGCTAAAAATGCTGAGACCAGGTTGGACAGGGTTTGGAGCAACCTAGACTAGTGGAAGGTGTCCCTGCCCATGGCAAAGGGTGGAATGGGATGAGCTTTGATGTCCCTTCCAGCCCAAACCCATCTGGGATTCTGTGAAGGAATGACTTGGTGGGGATTTAGGTACCTGTTTTCATGGGACTCACTTGAGCACGAATGGGTTTAAGGACAAGCTCATGGTGAGTTTAGTCTGTGCAGGCCTGGGCAGAGATGTCTCAAGCTGCTGTGAACTTGTTGAAGATGGAGGTTTTGGGATCCAGGGCATGGCTATGAGATGGGGCTCCAACCTGCACAGCTTCTAGGAGCCAAATTGTGTTTCCTCCCTTCGCTCCAGAGATGTTCCACCTCTTACTGTGGTGAAACAGGACAGTCCTTAAATACTTAATTCTTAAAATGTTTTTCAGAGGAAATTTGCTTTTCTGGATTCCCAGGCTGGTGAGAACCATATCCCACATATCATATCATATCCCAGATCCCAGGAGTCAGGCCTCACGTTCCACATCAAGCTGTGGACAATCATGAAAATCAAGAATTTTGATGTAGACACCTACACAATTTCTCATGACAGTTTTCATTCATAGTAATTACAATGTGCAGTACTTACAAGTGATTAGTAATTTAGAAAATACATCCATGTGCTCTCTTGTTAAATATTTTCCTGTTAAACAAATTTTGGAAGGCTTGGTCTCCTTCCAGCTTTCAACTGTCAGCTTAAATACAGGCTTTGCTGATCTGAAAGCAAACAAAATAACTGAAAATTCACTATTTAAGTTTAAATGGTGTGGTTTGGGTTGTTTTGAAATGCTGTTTTTAATTAGTAGCTTATTTCCTGTAGCTGGACAAAATAGAACAGCCTTAACTTGTAGGAGTCTCACTGGAAATGTTTCCATAATACAATAAGCTGACCTTGCAGAGGGACACAAGCAGCCTCAGCGTTGCTTTTCCAGCATTCAGCCTTGCTCATAAATCTTTGTGAGATGTGCAGAATGCAGACTGACCACCTGCCATTAGCTTTTTATGTGTCACTGCCTTTTCAGGGTAAAACTAAACCTGGCCCCTCTCCGATCCCCCGAGCCAGAGCATTGATTTGCCACAGGGATTGCTCACCATCCATTTCTGGAATCTCTGAAGCCACCTCCTATTTATAATTTGTCATTCCTTGCTGTCTCAGTTAATGCAATTTCATTACAGAGCCTGATGCTTTTTTACATCTGAAATTGTGTGATAGCAGCAACTCCTAGTCCAGGCTTGTCTAAACACAAGTGCTGGCTTAGCAAGGGGACTCTAGCAGTGATTTAGGGAACTGTGGGTGGGCTCTGTGCAAACCTGGCTTATGTCTGTTTGGTTTGCTCCTGTAAATATAATACCATCACCCAGAGGGATGTCAAGCAGCTCGAAGGTGGTGGTGCCTGCACAGGGAGCCGTGCCTGGTTCACCACACGGGCTTTGTGCTGAAGTGAAGGCTCCTGAAGTGCTGCTGCCATGGTTTCATTCTCAAGTCAGAGTATGAGGTGGGGCTTCTCTTCATCTGCCATGATTTCAATTCACGTGGATTGTCAGCCTTACCCAAACCAAGTATTAATTATGGATTGCTGGAGTGGCAATTATGGAGTGGCAATTATAAAAAAGCAACCTTTTACATGGAGGGATGGACAGGACAGGGGAGAAGGGCTTCAAGCTAGAAGTGAAGGTTGCCCAGAGATGCTGTGGCTGCCCCATCCCTGGAAGTGTCCAAGGCCAGGTTGGATGGGGCTTGGAGCAGCCTTGGATTGGGGAAGTTGTCCCTGCCCATAGCAGGGGTTGAACTGGATGGTCTTTAAGGTCCCTTCCAACCCAAAGCAGTGTGGGGGTCTGTGATCTATGAAAATTTGGTACTTCATGTGAGCCACATTAATAGGGATTTCTCTCTTGGAAGGTTACTGTGACAGGTGAATTCTAACCCAGCTGCCTGTGAGTGGTGGGGCTGGCTTTAATTGTTTGGGTAGAGCCAAATATGTACATAAATATATATATGGCTATAAAGATAGTGCAATTATATAAATATGTGTATGAGTTACATCATTAGAGACTGCCTCTGCCAGCAGAAATCATCAGAGTATTTACCTTATATACTGTTGGGCTGTTGGAGGATGGACTGTTCTAAACTTTGATCTAACAAGCTGTCTTTTCTACCCCTTTTTCTCTCTGGTTTCTGTAGGTGAGAGGACACACTCTGAGCACAGATAATAGGTCTGGTGTTTTTGTGGATAAGGATGAAATCTGTTGCATTAACAGAGCTGCCACCTGCCCAGGAAGAGGTGCACATCCTGAGCCTGCAGCAGTGACAGCCACACAAACACCACAAACTTGCCAAGTGCATGATTTAATTTTTTCTAGAATATATGATAGTGCCAGTAGCAGTTCCTGGCTGGGGAACCACAGGCCCTTGTTTGAGTCTTTTACTGAACATCACAAGTGGTGTCTGTACTGACTGAAACATTGCATTAATTTAACCATTGCTATTAACAAAAATTCTTACTCTGGTAAAGATGCTTTCAAAGCGATTTGATGGCACATGCAAAATGCTATGTTCTAGCCTATCCCCACATCATCTTCCTCTTTTATTGTGAGATGTGGGGTTTAAGATTCTACAGGAAATATTTCAAGCAGAGTTACGAATTATGGGCTGGAATAGCTCTCTAGAACAGGTACAAAAGAATGAGCTGCTGACTTGCTCCAAAGGAGGCAATGTTTGGGTTAAACTTTCAAAGCTGGTTCCATCACTTGATGGCTTTCAGTTCTTCCCTGTGTTCTCAGGAAGCCGACTGATGTACTTTGTGCTCCAGCCAGCTCCACTTACTGCAGGCTGGTGTTCTCATCATCCCCTTTTAGGGGAACCTGCCCGCCCTGCACAGGCTTTGAAAGGCAGAACTTGTGTTCAAAATGACATTTTCAAAGGCTTCTGAGAAGCAGAAAGTCACTGTTGTGTTGCAGAGTCTCTTCCAGACCTGTGTGGACAGTCCATAAAGCACTTGCTGTGTCTTGTCCTCTGGCTGAGGCCCTGCCAGGTCTTTTCCAGTAAAGCTGCTGTACAGTCAGTTGTCCCAGTCTGTGCTTGTCATTCTGTCCCCTCCATTTGCTCAGTTGTCCCTCACAACCCCCACATCAGGCCCCTTGTCCAGTCTGTGTCCCTCTGAGAAGGCTCTCCTGCCCCAGCCATCCCAGCAGTTCAGTATAATCTGCACACTTGTTGAGAGTGCTCTCTGTCCCGTAATTGGTGTTAATCAAGTTTGTTAATGAAGACATGGATTTGTATTGGCCCCAGTACCAGCCTGAGGGATACCCCTGGTAATCAGCTGGACTTTGTGTGGCTGATCACCTTGTGAGCCTGATATTCCAGGCAATTTTCCATCACCTGATGTCTGGTTCTGCAGTCCAGCTCCTGCCTGCCAGGAACACTCAGGGTCGGTGTCAAAGGTGTTCCACACTCACTCTCCTGTCCTTCATGCAGCCGCCTTGTCACCGTGGAGGGCGGTCAAGTTAGGCAGGATTTTCCACTGGTAAATCCGTGCTGGTAGTTCCCAGTCACCACCAGCTCCTGCTGGAAATGGCTGTCAGGGGGATTTACTGCACAGCCTTTCCAGGGACTGTGGTGGCACCAACAGCCTTGGATCCTTCTTACTTGCTGGGGTGGTGTTTACCTGGGTTGGAGGGGACCATAAAGATGATCTCATTCCAACCATGGTGGGGACATTTTCCACCAGACCGGCCTGAACGCTGCCAGGGTTGAGACACTCCTGTGCACAGCAGACTAACCATTCCTAGGGCATTTTCCTGTTTTCCTTGTCTCCCTGATTTTTCTGTTCTACTTCTAAAATATTTTAAGTTTTACAGTGAAGTCCCTGCTGGGAGGGAAGTAGGAGAGATTCTTTCTCCTTGACTTCCCTTAATTCTTCAGAATTCAGTCCCACAGGAACACAGCCAGTGAACAATTGCTTTTGTCTCACACCTGTGGTGCCTTCCCTACTTTTTGGTGCAAACTTGTACAACAACTTCACCAATGATTCCAAAGTGCTTGTGTGCCAGGACTGGTTCAGTTTGAAGGCCTGGCGTGACCTCTTTCCATCGGGAGCAGACATGCAATCAGAGGTGCTGCCAGGTAGTATCTCCCAAGGGACATGATGACTGGATTTCTCTTTCCTGCTACCACTTTGGTAAGTGCTTCTTCCCCATCCTGCAGCACAGACATCAGTGGCCCTTAAGGCTGAGGATATTCTCTTATCAAACTTGGCTGCCTTAATTTTGTTAATGTGCTTAGCAGTTCCTTCCAGTTGCTGAGAATGCTCCTCACTGCTCCCGTGTGCTGATGCTGGAGGAAATGCTGTAAAGCTGAACAGACATTTTTGGCTTGTGATCCCACTTTAGTGGAGCCCTTTTTACTTTCAGTCCAGCTACCAAATTAATCACTGCTGCATTTCAGATATTAAGTATTGCTCAGTGCCATCTGAGGATGGAAAGGGGTTCAGCAGACACTGGGTAGGGATTGGGCTCAGCTGGGTCCTTGCAAAAAGCATGGTTTGGGGTCTCATTTTACTTAACCTCAGCACACCATGAAGCTGTGACAAGTCAAACAGGGCTGTTCATTCCCCTGTGCCCAGCTAACATGTCACGGGGAGCTGGGTTTAAGGAGCAGCTGTGAGTGCCAAACCTTGGTGCAGGCAAAGCCCCAGTGGGTGAGGAAACTTGGTTAAGTAGGAGTGAGCAGCTCCTGTGGTTTGGAGATCCAGCCTTTCTGCAAGTGGGGACAGCAGGGCTTGGCAGCTGCAGACCCTCCCTTGGCCCAGGTGGAATTGCCTCTGACTTGGAGGGGAGGAACCAGTGAGGAAAACAGCCCTGTTTGACATCTTGTGGCTCTGTGTTCCTTGTGATAACTGTCAGTGGGAAGTGGCTCCTGGGCTGTTCCTGGGCAGTCCTACTGTGTCCCCAGGATGTGTGTGACTGCCCTGGAGCTGTTGAGCTTTGTGTCCAGTCCCCATGTCACTTACCTACCTGCTGCCATTTGTTTCCCAGACCCTCTGTCACTTTGCTCCTTCATTTGGGGGAAGCTGCAAGGCAGTGGAGTCCCCTGCAGCTTCCTGAGGGCTGCACTTTCCACCCAGGTGCCCTGAGGGCCAAGAAGGCCAAGGGGCCCTGGGGTGCATTGGAAAGGGCATTGCCAGAGGTCAAGGGACGTGGTCCTGCCCCTCAGCCCAGATGGGGCACATCTGGAGTGCTGTGTCCAGTTCTAGGCTCTTCAGCACAAGAGAGACATGGAGCTACTGGAGCAGGTGCAGCAGAGGCTATGGAGGTGCTGAGGGGACTGGAGTTTCTCTCTTACAAGGGAACTGGACTCAAGAAGAGGCAGCTGAGAGGGGATGCCATCCGTGTCTGTCAGTGTGTGCAGGGAGGTGGCAGAGGATGGACCAGGCTCTGCTCAGTGGTGCTGAGCAATAGGACAAGGGACAATGGGCAGGAACTGATACACAGGAACTTCTCCCTGAACATGAGGAAGAATCTTCACGGTGCAGTGACCCAGCACTGAACAGGCTGCCCAGAGTGGCTGTGGAATCTCCCTCACTGGAGATATTCCAGAACCATGTGGACACAATCCTGTGCCATGTGCTCTGGGAAGACCTTGCTTGAGCAGGGATGTGGGACCAAATGACCCACTGTGGTCCCTTCCAACCTGACCCACTCTGGGATTCTGTGTGAGATCCCTAGTGTGAGATGAGCTGCACCTTAAATACTGGTGTGGATAGAGGTGCTCAGATTACTGGTGTGTTAGTCCTCTGTGCAAAGGCTCAGTGCATGAGTTTTCCAAAAGCTGAGATCACCCACACCTCTTCTCCTGCAGTTTGCACCCTTTCCTTGGTCCCACACACATGGGTGCAGAGGGAGAGGGGGATGTGGAGAGGTGGGTGTTTGGGGACAAGTGTGTTTGCTGCAGACAAACAGAACTTCTGCCAAGTTCTGCATATGGGACCTGTGGAACACAGGGACTTTCAATAGAGAAAACTGAAAAGTGATGATTTAGTAGAATTTAAATCCTATTTCAAAATGGGAAGAGTGATGTATTGTTCCTTGTAACATATCATCTTTTATATGTCATGGTGTGTGTGCATTCTCCTCTCTGTCAGAGGAAGTCACTGTCTCAGTGATTTCACTTTTAGAGGTATTTGCTCTATTCAGGGAGAACACACTATCCTCTTTTGTGGGGGGGTTTTTTTGGAGAGTATTGAGAGAGTCTGAGATTTGGTTGAAGCTCAACAAAATAGTTTCAAATGACAAATCTGTCCCAGTGTTACCACTGTGTGTTGAACACTTCGTGGTGTTTCTCAGTGACACCAGGGCTACATTGCCTTCAGTCTTCCCTGTACAAAGATCTCTTGAAATAAAAATTAAAAATTCAGCTTTTTGAGCTTTCCCAAGCTGCAGTATTGACAGAAGAGGTTCCAGAACCACTCAGACAAATGAAAAGTGTTGGGTCTTCAGCACCAGCTGGTGTTTGGTCAGGAGGAACTGGCACAAGCAGTCACTGAGCTACAATCCTTTGTATGTAATGTCTCTATTAAAACAACTACCACGGGATGTCAGTGGGAAGTGATAGTTCTCCATGTGGTGCCTACTTCCAAAAGGGACTCTAAGAAGAACCTGGGAAATGATGATCCCAAAGGAGGCAACAAGCATGTGGGGAGGAGAGATGTGGTGGAGGTGGTATGTTTGGATTTCCAAAATACCTTTGACAACATCTCTTTATGAAAGCCCTAAGAAATAAAGCTGTTCTGAAATAGAAAGAGATCTTATCTTTGATTAATTACTGCCTGAAAGAGAGAAAACAAAGGAGTTGTTTGCAGGAGGAAGGGAACTTTTCCTGTGCATCCCACTGGAGTCTGTGCTGCTCCACATACCCTTAGGTGAGACAGGAAAGGGAACATAGAGCGAGGTCAGTTTGCCAAGGGTCCTGCAGAGTGAGAGCTGGCAGGGAAGAGTGTCACAATATTGGCCAATTTGCTGATAAAACAGCTGGCAAAATTTGGTCCAGAAATGGAGGGGAATGTTTGTGGGGAGACAGTAGCTTCCAATCCAGCTGTTACAGGCTGGAAAAGGTTTTCTGGGGGTTTAATATAATAGCGTGGAATTACTGCAGTGGCTGGAAAAGCAAATCAAACATTAGAAACTATTAAGAAAGGAACAAATAAGGCAGATATTATAAAGCCAGTATAAGTCTGTGTTATGCCCATTTGTAGATTCGTATGTGCAGTTCTCTTCCTACTTCTCAAAAAAATGTAGTTAAGGGAAAGAGATGGGAAATAAGACCAAGAGGATCAAAGTCATGGAGTACTTTCTATACCAGGAAAGATCAAAACTGTCAATGATTCCTTCTGACTGATGGAAAGCCACAAGCACAGATATGATAGAGGTATCCAATATTATTTATAAAATGGGGTTAGGGATGTTTGGGTTTTCCCCTAAAGAAGAATTAAAAGACATTAGAGTTTTAAAGCAAATATTTTTTTCACCCAGCATAAAATTGGGCTGTGGAATGAGTTGCTTTAGGACACAGCTCATACCAGAAGCTGTGATGTGTTCCAAATCTGTGTGATGGGTATAAATTTTAACTCTGTAAGTTAAGCTCCTGATCACCAGGCTCTAGGATGGCTGAAAGATATAAAGAACAATTAAAAAAGCATTAGTTATTGCAGGTGAGAGCCAAGAAGAGAAAATAAGATGGGGAGAATTAATAAGGCCAAATACCTTCTCAAATGTTAGAGCAATAGTTTTAAAATGGAAATCCAGCCCTTTTTAGGAGGCTCTAAACCACCCTGCAGAAATGGTTCTGCTCTGTGTTTAATGGTCAGTTTTATTGAACTTTTGATTAACAGGGGCATGAAGATTGTATTTCATAGGGTGCTCTGAACTAGAAGAAAGAATATGTGTATGTGTGGGATATCACCTTGCTAATCCAGGGGGGTTTGGGCATTTTTCTCTGCCTGGCTCAGTAGGCTGAGCTGCTCCCTGTGGGTGAACACAGATCGAGGTGTTTGTGCAGGGCCATCCCTTTCATCTTGTGCTTTGCACTGGCTTTTCTGCTCTTTCCTGGATGGCTGACAAGCAGAATTTGACCTTTGCAGCCCTAAATGGTTTGCCTTTTAAATGGGTATCACTTGAGTTATTCTGAACAAGCATTCCCTCGTGCTGAAAAAGATAAGTGGTAACTGTGTCTGCCTCTCCATGAGAGATTTCAGGGCTGTGCCAGCCTGTACAGCAGAGCCAGGGTTTGAACTTCAGAGCGTATTGCACGAGTTATTTTTGATCCCTCATTAATAGCTGCTATAGAAGGAGCCCTATGCTTATGGCCAGGCTGTGTCTTGTGGCTGTTCCAGGTATTGGCTTTTCCTCAGTCTGCAACTCAGTCTCCCAAATCCATTCTTTTCCATTTAGTTTAGGTGCTGTTAATCTGTAAGAAAATTGTTCAGTGTTACAGGAAGTGAGCAAGGCACAAAGAGCTGGTTGTAGCCCCTGGGGGGGATCCGTGTGCTGACAGCATTCCCAGCATCCTGCAAATTGGGCTTGAGACTCCAATTCCAGCCCTGGCCTAAACAACAACTGCTGCATTAGGGGAAATAAGACATTTTAATGTAATCTGATTCCAGGGTTATCTTTTAAATTACACTGTTGAGGGGATGAAACACCCTCAGAATCTTGGAGATTTGAGGGTACCTGTTGTTGACAAAGCTACCAGCTTTTTTTAATAATTTTTTTTTTTATAATAGAATCATGGAATCATTAATGTTGGAAAAGACCTCCAAGATCATCAAGTCAAATCTTTGACCAAACACCACCCTGTCAATTAAACCAGCACACTGAGTGCTACCTCCAGTCGTTTCTTGAACACTCAGGGTTGGGGACACCACCACCTCCCTGGGCAGCCCCTTCCAGTGCCTGAAAACCCTTTCAGTGAAGAAATTCCTCCTGATATCCAACCTGAGCCTCCCTTGGTGCAGCTGGAGGCTGTTTCTTCTTATCCTGTCCCTTGTTCCCTGTCGTGCTAATGTGTTGCTCTGGCCTGGTCTCAGTCTCTAACCCCTTCTCCAGTCTGTCTAAGCTGGTTTCCTAATGCTTTGGCTTCTTGGAGCAGTGCTTGGATAGTTCTTCTGGAGTGTGATGCTGCAAGCTGCCTCTCTCCCACTGCCATGTGTCCAGCCTGCTGCTGTTTGCCCACACACCAGGCTGGGCTGTCTCAGCTGCACTTGGACAGTTCCAGATGTGGCTGGAAAGGGTCACAGCCCTTCTGGTCCAGTCCTCTGCACTGAGGCACAAGCAGTTTATCAGAGCTTTTTCCAAAAGTCAGTTAACTAATGCCTTCTGAAACATCTTCCCAAAGGCTGTTTCTTCACCTCCCCTTGTCTTGTCTGCTCCAGGGCCTGGCAAGCTGGGCAGTTAGAATCATGGAATTCCTGAATGTGTTGGAAAGGACCTTAAAGCTCATCCCATTCCCCCCCCTGCCATTCCACCCCCTTCCACTATCCCAAGTTGCTCCAAGTCCCATCCAACCTGGCCCTGGCCACTTCCAGGGATGGGGCAGCTTCTCTGGGCAACGTGTGCGAGGGCCTCCCCACCCTCACAGGGAGGAAGGAATTTCTTCCTAACATCCCCTCTAACCCTCCCTTCCCTTGGAGTCAAGCCATTCCCCTTGTCCTGACTCTCCATGCCCTTGTCCAGAGTCACTCTCCATGTGTCTTGGAGCCCCTTTAAGCACTGGAAGGTGCTCTGAGATCCCCCCAAGAGCCTTCTCATCTCCAGGCTGGAGTCCTAACTCTCCCAGCCTGTCTCCATAGCAGAGATGCTTCTACTCTCAGAGCATCTCTGTGGCCTCCTCTGGACTCACTCCAGCAGCTCCATGTCCTTCTGGTGTCAGGGAACCCAGAGCTGGAGGCAGCTCTGCAGGTGGAGTCTCACCTGAGTGGGGCAGAGGGGCAGAATCCCCCTCCCCTGCTGCCCACAGTGCTGGGGATGAGCCCATTTCGATGCAGCCCAGATTAGGAACCATTTCTCAAGTGTTTCATCCAATTCGTTCTTTCAAATGAAACTGAATCCTTTGTTCTCCTTTGGTTGCAGTTGCTTTCCCTTCTATAACAGCCTTCCCACCACTGGAAGACTCTTCTCCTCAAGGTTTGGGGTTTTTTTCCCCTTTTACCTCGCTACAGTAAAGCTGGTTTTATTTAACCTTTCTAACTAGTTGTCTTCTAAACTTGCAGTGAGCCTTGTTCTACTCCAAGCTTCTTAGGAGCATGTTGCTTTTAAATCAAGTGTGGTACTTCAGTACAGATCTCTCCAGCCCAAGAATAAATTTCTTCAGGGCCTTCCCAACAGCAGTTGTGTGTAATGTATTCCAGGAGCTGTGCTTTGTGCTCCAAGCACCCCATTGAGTCATTCGGGGAGCCCCCAGTTACCCAGTGGGGATGGCAATGCAAAATCCAAAGGGATGTAGCAGTCCTGGTGTGAGCCATTGGTGCTGTGACACCTGCAGGAAATGCAGTGGGGGCTCTCAGGGCTGCTCTTACCTAGTCAGTGATCCTCAGTGCTGTGTCCTTTTTGTCCTTGTTTTGCCTTTGGATTGTGCCACGTCAGTGTAGAAATCCTCCTGGTTTGCTTTGTTGAAGGAATATTTGCCAGGGGCACTTTGAGGCTCTGCTCCCTGGAGCTCTCTGCCTTCTCCCCTTTGGTTTCATCTCACACCAGGAAAACATGATCCTGATTCTCATTTTTGCTGAAGAGAGGGACAAAGCTGGGCCTCGTTAGTCTGTGCTGGTTTCCACTGGCTCGGGGAATTGCAGGCTGAGGGATCCTGGTTCCCTGGGCATCCATCCCTGCTGTGCAGCTGCAGTGGGTCGGGGTGACAGCGGTGGGGAGTGGATGTGGAGTGAACATCCTGTTCTCCCCAAACCTTTTACAACTTGTTCTCTTCTTTCTGAACTCTTCTTTAGCAGTTTATTTCTGTGGTACCCTACAAAGAGCATAGACTGTGATAGCACAGAAATCCATAAGAAATTCTTTTGGAAAATGGGGAAGCTGTTTCAGCTTCTTGATTTTGTGGGGGTTTTTTGTTTCTTGTTTTGTTTTGGGGTTTTTTTCCATGTTTTTAAGTTAAGCCTTTTCCCATTCATGACTACCACATCTTTTTTAGTTGTGGAGACTTGAATTTCTTATGATACTGAAAATGTGGTGCATTGCGTAGGGGCTTAATGATGTTTTCTGGTTTGTTTTGTTCTGATCCAAGTAATTTCTAGAACTTGCTTTGATTTCTGAGCTTGGAGCTGATGTTTTCCTACAGCTATTTGTTATAATCCTAAGAGCTTTTCCCCAAGCACAGTAATAAGCTCAAAGCCTTTCATTCTGTTGTGATGTGTTAGGTGTATTTTGTGCCTGTGATTCACTCTCCAGTGATCTGCACTGCATTTCATCAGTCATTTGATCAGCACTTGCTCAGTATTGTAAGATTCTTCAACTTTGTCCTTTTCTTTACTCTCTTGAATAGTTTCACCAGCAAACTTTGCCTCACCAATCACCTCCTCTTCCAGATCCCTCATTTAACACATTTGGTGGCACAGACCTAAGGAGAGCTTTCTGCAGAAATCTCCAAGAAGATCCATCACATAATCTGGTTTCCCCATTGTGAAAACATGTTTAGTTTGGCAAGGATCTTCCTTCTTACCCAGGCAACCCACTGTCTTTAGAAGCCTCTGTGAGGGTCCTGATGAGAAGTCTCTGTGGATAGAATCATGGAATCTCCTGAGATGGAAGGATCCCACAAGGATCATTGAGTCCACACCCTGGCTCTGCACAGGACAACCCAAAAAATCCTACCATATGTCCAAGGTGAATGTCCTGTATCATCTAGATTCCCCTTCCCTTCGCACTTATTTACCCCCCAGAGGACTCCAGTGTCTTTCTGTCAGATGATTCCCTCTGTGAAAGCCTTGGTGGATCTTTTCCAATACAGCACATGTTCCCATGGACCTGCTCTGCAGTATTGACGTCTCCCCTATGTAACCCCAGCAACTTGGTTCTTCTGGGTTTGGTGAGATCTCTCCCTTTCTCTGTTCCAGGCATTTCCTCACTTCCCAGTGACTCCTCCTTTCTGCCTTCTAAGCCATGCACTGAGACACTTGCCACTTGTCCATTTGTCTGGTGCTACACCAGGGGAAGTTTCAGCTGGATCTCAGGAAAAGGCTCTTCCCCCAGAGGGTGGGTGGGCACTGCCCAGGCTCCCCAGGGTTTGGTCGTGGCTGCAAGGCTGCCAGAGCTCCAGGAAGGCTGGGATGATCCTCTGGGGACAGTGTGGGATTGTTGGATTGTGCAGGGCCAGGAGTTGGACTAGATGATCCTTGTGTGTCTCAGGACATGCCACAATTCTCAGATACGTGTGGCCTTGCCACAAGAGTGCTGCCCCAGCAGTCCTGCTGCCCCACTCGTGACTGAGCCATTGTGTCTGTGGGGCCTGCGGGAGGTAACTCAGCACACAGCCCTTGGCCATCACCGCCGTCTGTGTGGTGCCTGACATCACGTGTTTCAGGCTGGTAACTGCATCCCAGCCATGCTCCTGGGGACCTGCAGTCGTGTTCCCAGTGACACAGACCCAGGATTGCTCTCCAGAGGATCAGGATCAGCTCACTGCTTCCTTCTCTGAGCTCTTCCTTCACAGCTCACACACAGCTAGGACTGCATTGGGATCCCTCTGAAAGCTCTCCTGCACGATATTCTTTGCATCTCTTTCCTCTTCAGCAGAAGTCGTAGAATTATAGAATGGTTTGTGTTGGAAGGGACCTTGAAGATCATGTGGTTCCAACCCCCTTGCCATGGGCAGGGACATCTTCCACCAGACCAAGTTGCTCAGAGGCTCATCCAACCTGGCCTTAGACACTTCCAGGGATGGGGCAGCCACAGCTTCTCTGGACAACCTGTTCCAGGGCCTCACCATCCTCATAGTAAAGAATTTTTTCCTAATATCCCATCTAAACCTATTTTCTTTCAATTTGAACCCTTTCCCCCTTTTCCTGTCACTACATGCTCTTATAAATAGTCTTGCTCCATGTTTCCTGTAAGTTCCCTTCAGGTACCCAAGGGCTGCAGAGTTCCCCCCAAAGCCTTCTCCTCCAGGCTGAACAATCCCAATTCTCTCAGGCTTTCCTCATAGGAGAGGCTCCATCCCTGTGATCATCTTGGTGGCTTCCTCTGGACTGGGGTGATCCGCACAGAAGTGAGACTGTTTCATGGCTCTTGCAGCTGGGCTTCATCAGCAAACCTTGCCCTCTCCTAAATTTCTCCTGTTCTCCATCCAGGTTGGAGTGTGCTGTTCCTGAGGATTGTGTGTGCCACCCACCTGCAGGGCAAACTCATGCTCAGGTGACACAGCAATAAATTCACCATCCTCCAGCTGGACTTCCACTGGGTTTTGATTTCCTCCAGGGGTGAATAAGTGCTGTGGTTCACCTGGGAGCCCACAGAGCTGCCTGGCTGCTGCTCCTGCTGGTTGCAGAGGTGCAGTTTGCTCTCTCTGCCCCCCTCCCTTGGCTCAGTATGTTCATTGCTCTCGCCACTTCTGGCCACAAGTTTTTTTTGGCTCTGCCAGCCAGGGCTGTGTGACACTTTGGAAGTCCTGACAGGGCACTCAGTCAGAGTTCACAGGGACTGCCAGGACCTCAGCCCTGGCATCGGGGCAGTAACTGGGTTTATCTTAGGAAAACAGAAAAGTTTGCATCAGGTCTGTGTTTCTTTGATCACAGAGACCACAGTTCTCGATTAGACTCAAAATGTCGTTCGTGCCACTGGGGAAAGTTGACACCTTAGTTGTGTCCATCCTTCAAACTCTCAGGGTATCTGGTGTCGTGCTGTGCTGAGGGTCAGTGCAGGGCCACATCCTTCGTGTGCACAGCTCAGTTATGTGGGCAAGGGGCTCAAGGAACTGGCATTCAGGCAGCTCTTGCCCTCATTCATCTTCTTTAATAGCTTGGTGTTCTCTGTACCATATTTGCCCCTACCTCTCCTTTCCATGGGCATCACCAGAACAGAGTCCCTGCCCTCTCTTTGCTCTGCTCCTGGCAGCAGGAGGGGGCAGTTCAGAAATCAGCACTGAAGAATTTTGTTACTGGTAGCCATGCTGGGAATAGCTTTAGTTTGATTCCCACAGGAATAAAAAAACCCCAGAGCGACTTTCCTGTGGATTGAGCAGCCATAATAGGGTCAATTGATTGATTTTTTTTTTTTTTTTTTTGCCTGTGAATAAATGAACTCTTGCAAGTGCAAATGAACTCTGCCTGAAAGTGTGGTTGACACTTGAAAACTCATGCAAATTGGATTCTCAAACTTATGTCTTTTTCCAGTATTGGAAATTCTTGAAAAGATTTTTGCCTCTGCTATGGACACAGGCTGGGAGAGCTGGGGGTGTTCAGCCTGGAGAAGAGAAAGCTCTGGGGAAACCTCAGAGCCCCTTCCAGTGAGAACTGGGGGGACAGGACAAGGGGAACAGCTTCCCATTGCCAGAGGGCAGGGTTAGGTGGGATACTGGGAAGGAATCCTTCCCTGTGAAGATGGGGGGGCCCTGGCACAGGTTGCCCAGAGAAGCTGTGGCTGCTCCATCCCTGGAAGTGTCCAAGGCCAGGTTGGAGCAACCTGGGATAGTGGGAGGTGTCCCTGCCCATGGAACAAGGTCTTCAAGGTCCCTTCCAACCCTGGCATAGGACTGTGAACTCCTGTGTCCTCCTTCAACTACCATCCTAAAAATGCCAACTGTAGTCCAGGCCTTAAATTGCTGTGTTTAGGTAGAGTTTTTTTGCTACATTTTAGGAAGATATCCAGCTTAACTTCTGCTGGACCAGCAAACTATATCAAGGTTTTGGTAGCATTTAAAAGTAAACGTTTCCTTAAAGCTGCACCATAGTAAGTACTGTTAAATCCCAGTGATGGCACTGGAAAAGGAAATGCTGCGAAGTCATAGCTGTGGGTCTGTCAGGAAAAGTGTGAAATCACTTTGTTTTTAGACAGGTTTCTTTATCCAACCCCTTCTTTGTCAGCTCCATCATCTGTTACGCATCAAAGAAAATTCTGTGTTCTCTGATTGAGAGAACTCAGCCTTTTCCTGCTGGGAATGGTGACTGTGGCAGTTGTTGGATGTCAGTGGTTCGGGTGCAGGCAGGAAGAATGGCAAAACTTGGAAAAACCATTTATTTACTTGACTCTGAAGGCTCTGAGTAGCACAGGGTGGAAAATGCCTGAGCAAGCTGCCCCACCTCTGTCTGGGGATGATTTTTGCCCCTTGAAGCACACAGACTGATCCTTGGAGAGATTTTAGCCACCTGAATTTGCAAAGTAGCAAATTTAAACTTTCCTGGGCACTGCCAGACTGGCAATGAGGATGAATAAATAGATTTATTAACTGTGTGTTTTTCTGGCTACAAAGATGAGATTCAGATCTTGAAACAAAAACTGATGGGGCTGCAAGACAATGCACAGAAACCAAGGGCCTGATGGTCTGTTTCTGAATGAACTGACAAGGACTCCCTCAAGGGAATCTGCTCTTGTTCCTCACCTGCAGTCATGTTGAGGTGTTTCTGCACTCAGTCACTGCTTTCCAGTACTTAGTGCTAACTGGGCACTTTTGGCTTTTGCATGAGCTTTGGTGTCTGTAAGGTAGAGGTGGTTTCTCTGAAAGCAGTACTGGCCCTGGAGTGACTTGGGTGATTTCTCTGTTGAAAAATCCATCTTTCCCTGGGCCCAGGCAGCATGAGCTGTCTGTCTCGACAGGAGCAAGATGTTATATGGCAGCTAAAGATTATCTCAGTCCTGCCCTTCCTGCTGCTCCCGTCATGTGCCTTTCACACCAGTGCCAGTGCTTGTCTGGTCCCACTGTGAGCCAGTTTAGCTCCTGGGTCTGTTCAGTGGGATATCAGATGAGTATTAGTGCCCTTGGAGGGGCAGAGGGTCTTCTGGCAGAGTGTAAGGCTGGGCAGGGTGAGGGCAGCCCTGGCTTCAGCAGCTCCATGGCAGAGACTAAAGAAAGTCTGGAGTGACTGGCCGAGATTCCTGTCTGCCTTTGAGGTCTGTAGTTGGGCAACACAAATCTCACCTTTAGTTTGCCAAGTGGGAGCTAAAACCATTTGCAGCTGTTTTTTCATGTCTCTGGGTAGGAGAAGACCTGGAGAGACTCTTCCCATAGAGGATTGTGTGCTGGAGCAGAGGGGCCCTGCCTTGTCTTCCCACCCCAGCTCCCCCTCCTAGCAGGTGGGGGGTGAGTGGAGTCGCTTTCCCAAGGGGACAAAGTGATTTTACAGTTTTACCCCATTACTGACACAGTGAGTCTCCATCTGGCTGTGGCCATTTGTGCTGCTTTGTCACTGCCTTTCAGGGCTCCAGGATGAGTTTCAGCCCTGGGCTGCAGCTGATCTAAACCTGCACCTTGGAAGTTTAGGATACGTTTATGTAATAGAGCTGATGGCAAAACCCACATCTATATTTGCTTGTGTTGAAAAAGTGCCTTTAGGGTCTGCATTAAATAGTGCAGTGTAACCCCTGATGGAGCCCCTGTAACACAGGAGTTGTTAACATTTCTTTGCTAAGCAAACCTGCAGTAGCTAAATTTCCATTTTCCACACAGGAGTGAAAGGCTTGTGAGCTTTCTAATTATGAAATGTAGAGTTATTTCAGGTAGGAACAAAAATTTCAGTAATTTAAGGGTAAGATTTTATATAGGCAGTCTTGATCCAGTGCCAGGGAGTGCTGGCTGAGTGGGAGAGAAATGACACACTTAGTGGTCAGAGTGACTAAACTGGTGAGACTTGAAAAGCCAGTGATGCGCCACACCATTGGGAAACTGGCAGTCCCTGCTTTTTAGTGACAAAAAGACTTTATTTTTAGTGTTGGCAGTTGATCATGTACTGGACTCATTCTCTCTCGGATGGTACAAAGCATTAGCCTCCAACTGCTGTTGAAATAATGGGCATTAAAAATCATGTTGGAATTAGTGGGATGAAGATGATGAAAAGGAAAGGAGTAAAACGATGATCTAGATTGCATTTTGAAGTCAGTCCACGTGGCCTGGCGCTGCCTTAGGGCTGTGTGTTCTGGTCTGTGAGTGCCAGTGGCAAACCAGTCCATTGGCACCATGGAAGGCACTGGGAAATCAAGGCATTGGTCCTGTGTGGATGATGATCAGTTGCTGGACACGTGGGAGCACAAATACTGTGAGGCTGGAGGGGTTCATAGGATCCTAAAATGTCCTGAGCTGGAAGGGACCGTTGAGTCCCACCCCTGGCCCTGCACAGGCACCCCAGCAATCCCAGTGCCTCAGTGTTGTCCAAACACTCGTGAGCTCTGGCAGCCCTGGGGCCATGCCCACTGCCCTGCTCACAGCACCAAAGTTGGCAGAAGGGGTTGGTCCCTGTGGCTCTTTGCACAGTGAAGTCCCTGTCCGTGTGGTCCGGGCTCACATTCCTAGGTTTGCCAAAATGCTGTTTGATTAGAAACATTAAATGAGGGGCCAAAACGGGCAATGCTGCATGAGCCTGAGCCTGGTATCCCAGCAGGAGTAAAAGCAGGGCAATTTTGCTTTCTTCCCATTTCAGTGATACAGAGTGTGAGTGTCCAGCTGACCTCTTGCCTTGCAATGGCTCCTGTTTGTCCCAGAGCAGCCGAGCTGGAAGCTGTGGTGTGCTGAGGGTGCCTTGGTGAGCACAGCCCCTGTCCTGCCATGGGCAGTGAAGTGTGGTGCTCAGCACTCACTGGCAGCACCATCACTGCAGCTCACACGGGATCCTGAGAATTCGAAAGAATCCACAGACATTTAGCCAAGCCGTCTCTGGTTTAGTGCAGCAGGTATTTACATCTACCTCCTTGTAAATAAGTTGACGGCTCCAGTGCACATACGAAGGCGTGGGGAGTTTCAAAATGTGGCTTCTCTTCAAAGCACTTCTCCACCTGACATTTCGTGCTGCTATTTCATCTTGGAAATGCTACGTTCCTGGCATAATTATGCCTTTGCACATATTCCTCTCTTCCCTTGTGCTCTGCTGGGTTTTTTGTTGTGCTAATCATTGTAAGAGATTTGTTGTTGGTTTCTTTTGATGACTGGCATGGATACTGCTGAGTACTTCTAGTTGTTGTGGGTTTTTTCCAATGGAAAAATCTGACATAATCCATATCTCTCTTCCTGCTTACATGAAAAGTATGAGTCAACTGCTGTTAAAAAAAAATGAAGCTCCATAGCTAATTAATCAGACTAGAAAATGAATCTTTTTATCCCATTTTGCTCCCTTTCCCCCTGCTCTCTTTAAAACAGAATTTACATCTTTCTGCTGGTTCTAATATGATTGTTTCAGAATTAGATGTGCACAAGGGTTTTAAAAGCATGAAGATTTTAGGACTGGGTTCATGGTACTGAGGACACACAGAAGCCAGGGCTGAGGAGAGAGAGGAGGAGGTGCCAGAGCTCCATGGTTTTGTAGGAGCAGCAGTAGAAGTTGTTTGTTGTTCCCCAGATCGCTGACGAGTGTAATCTCTGCTGCCAGAAACACGGGATCACTTGGAGGTGGAATTTTTGGTAGAGCTGGTTCTGACAGAAGCCCGTTAAGAGCAGAGCTGTGATCATGGGACACCATGGCAAGGTCATACCTTCCAGTGCTGACAGGCCGAGTGGTGACAGTTGCCAGTGCTATTTTGGGAGTGCTTTTCTCTTTGTTTTCTGTGAACTGCTCTCTCAGTGCTCCCAGATTTAAGCCCGATGCTGCTCAGCTGTCATCAGCCTTGCCTTCCTTTGTGGGTTTCAGGTGTATGTTGACATCATGTATTTACTCTGGCTTTGCATCCACTGGAAGATTGACTCCCTCCCTCTCTTGGCTAACCTTGTTCCATGTATGTTAGACTTGACAGGGAAGAGTAGAGAAGTGAGTTTTGTCATTTAATGCCTTTGACTCTGTGTTCTGACAGGATGACTGAACTGCCCTGCCAGTGGTCCCAGCCCAGTGAGTACCAGCTAATGGTGCTGGTGCTGCATCAGCTTCTGCTTTGCAGCAACTCTTTAACCATTTCCAAAACTCCTCAAAGGGGTCTCGTTACAGCAATCCTACAGGAAAAGGTTGTGGTAAAGAAACCCCTCTCAAACCTCAGGCTGAGGAGTGACTGGAGCAATGAAGAAGAGCTGAAGCACAACCTCTCCTGGCCTGGCATCTCAAAAGCCAGTATGTGCCTGACCAGCCAGTTTATGGATTGCATTTATGTGTGACAAGTGGAACTGCTAAGTATGATTTCTCTGTGGGAACCATGGGTATTGCTACCCAGGATCCGACATGGTAGAATTAGGAGATTTTCACTCTTGTGCTCAGAGAAGTCACCAAGATTGGGTTCTGTCACGAGACTGGTGTATTCATAGTAGAAACACGTAATACAGAACCAGGCACGCAGCCCTTTCTGCTTTCCCCTTCTTGCACCTTCCCTGTGCCTTGAGCAAGTGCCTGGATTCTCCCTCTGAAATCCTCACAACCACAGAGGGAGCACCAGGGAATTAAATACAGCCAAAATTAACCCACGGCAGTTATTACAGGTTTCCTGGCTGACTGATCCCAGGTTCCTGCACGCTGCTGCTGCTGCTTTATTCCATGATCCTGTGACACTGGGGGATGTGACACTGTTTGTAAACCACGTGTTGACTCAGTGGGGCTGCAGGGAGTGATACCATGTGCTCTCAGCTGGATTCACCCTTCTTACAGGTGTTGGACCCTGGGTGAGCACCCTGTGCAGGCACAGGGCAGGGGATGTGCCTGTGCAGCTGAGCAGCTCTGCTGGCGTCCTGGCAAGAACTGTCCTTCCTGCAAACAGCTGCACTGAATGTTGTTCATGTATTTGTGCTAAACCACAGGGTATTGGGCAAGTTGTGGAGAAAACAGCTGCCTTCACATCCCTGTGACAGCTCTGTGGATGTGCAGTTATTGCCTGGCTCCTCTGTTCTTCTGAGTTTGTAACCACTTTGTTCCTTGTGGAGGTAAAAAGGTGTATATTTTTTATCTCTCAGCTGATCCCAGGCAATTTCTTAGGAATTTGTCAGATGGTTTAGTTGCTCTCCTCGCTGCTATCCTGTGTGTATTTAGTATGTGCTGGGAATGTAACACCAGTCCTAGGCTGGGGCTTTGCTAAGTGTGATGCACCCCCTGAAAGTGAGCAGTGTCACACTGTTCACACCTTCTTGGAGCTCAGCTCCTGGTTCCCTGAAGCCTTCAGTCTCATCCCACCTGGCTGCTTTTCCCCCGACCCTCCAGTCTCTGTCCCAGGGGATGCAAACCAAACCCTTGGCAAGCAGCTGGAGCTGCCGATCCCCCTCGGGAGTTCAGTGGTGCTGGTGCGTTCCGGGTGCTCCGAGGAAGGAGCAAACACAACAACACGATTATAATAATGAGGTTTCATTCAAGATAAAGATCAGATTTTGTCTGGTTGCTGGACAAGCCTTGCCAGACGAGTTGCTCTGTCCCGTTTCCTGGTGTCCCCCGTTCGTTACTGTAATGTAAACTCCGTGCTCGGGAGGAGAAAGCCTTGGCAACAGCTCCTGGCAAACCTCGGAGCTGCAGGAGTGTCCCTGCCTGGAAAGGGCTCCACCTGTTAGCGGAGAGGGGGAAGCTAATCTGCCGTATCTGCAAATTTTAGAAACTGAGCACTTCCTCCCTATGGAAAAACTGCTAAATGCTGGTCCCCTGCCAGGAGCTGGAGGAACACCATGAGCTGGGGATGGAGACTTGCCCAGCGATGCCTGGGATTTAAATCCTATGAGCCAACTTTCTTTGAGCAGTGAGTGGGTAATTCTGGGCACTGGATGCAGTTTGCATCAAAGACTGCTAAAACTGTAATACACTAGTGCCGTTCCAGAGGCACTTGAAGCTTATCAACTGCCAAGAAAAATACAGGGATGGCAAGAGATTATCCTGCTGAAGAACCACGATGAGAGGGAAAGATACTCACCCTGTACTCCCACCCTGTCACATTGCCCTGAAGGTTGTGTTAGAGCTTGTACAGAAAGAAGATAAAGAAGGAATTATAAGTTTAAAGACAAAATTGCTGTGCTCTGCAGTTAACCTTGCTTTTAGCCTTTCCTCCGTGTGAACCAAGCAGCTGCAGGTTAGCAGGGCCTAGAACTGAGGGAATTCAGCCTATCCCTGTATTTTTCTTTATACCTGATTTCAAGGACAGTTTAGGAAAGGGAGTGTTTCCTCACGTTAAATAATTCCCCACCAAAAAGGCAACTTCTGAAGGTTACTTCTGAACCAATTCTTGTTGACTTTGTCCCCTCCCTCGCTCTGTGGCTGGAGGGCAGGTGTCTGCTTTGTGACTCTGCTCTCCGAGGTCGTGGTCCTTACTCTGTTCCCAAGGAACTCTGTATCAAATAAAGAGGAGAACTCTGCATAGCAATAGATCCTCTCGTGTTACTAAACTTATCCACTCTCCTAAATTTAAGGTTGGAGGATTAATAGTACTTAAAGGAGGCCACATCTATCCCTTTACTTCCTCTTTGTCCTCTTCTCCTTCCTCCAGTAACCTCATGTAACCCAGTTGTCTCAGCCTGAAGGTGAGCTTTGCCCCCTGAATCCCAGGGAAGGTGTTTTTCTCATGGGGTGGTTCATTCACAGTGCTTAATTTTGGCAGATACGCACAAGAAAACAGTCAGCAGAGATTTCCTGAAGGGGTATTAGCAATCAGGGCTCTCAAAAATTTTAGGTGGGCAAGTGTGTGCCCTGAGTTTTGTTCTTTAATTTGTGTCTTGGTAAAATGATGTCATGTATGAAACTATTAATACCATTAATGTGTGTGCAAGTGTGAATTCCCTGGTAACATATCAGTGTTAATCAGTTGATACTTTAAAAAGACACACGGAAATACATTGTAACCCCTAAAAGCTGCCATCTAATCTGTCCTAACTTTTATAAAGGCTTTCTAAAGTGCTTAAAGTTCAGAAGATCTTTAGAAGTTACCAATCTTATTCATTATCCAAGTTGTTTGCGACGTAAGTTTTGCTCTGAGAGGTGTTAAGTATGTCATAGCATATTGAGATACAGGCAGTGTGTTCTTTTAGGGTGTCTGAGTGAAAAATGATGTATATAATAATTTTTCTGGTAGTTTCTTACATGAGACCATGATGAGATTTTTCAGAGCTGAGCAGGGGTTACTCAGTACCTCTCTTTGTCAAAAGCCATGTTTGGAAACTCCTTTTCCACCTCTCTTTTTCAAAACTTGGCCAATATACTTAGTAGTATGTACGTACATACATAGTATATAGTATTATATACAACATGCAAAAAATTACTGCATTTTGACATTTGAGGCAGGGTAGTTGTTCCTGTCCCTTAAAAAACTTCCTGTTACTCTGCTCTGAGCTCAGTGCTCTCCCTGTGTCACTCCCTCATACTAAAGTCAATATTTGCCAAGCAGTGTCCCCTGGCTGGATCACATGCTTTTCCTTGATCACATACCTTGAACTGCAGCTTTTCTTGAGCAGCACAGGGGTGGAGTGAGAGTAATTTCTCTTAGCTATTGAATATATTGCTGCTCCATTAAGGCCTTACTCCACCTTTGCACTTGGCTTTCTCCTGGTGGTAAGTGCAGGCAGCGAGGGTGGAATGGCCGTGGCTGCCCTGGGGCTGAGCGAGTGCCTGCTGCTGTCAGCACCCACAGAGCCTCAGCACTTCTTCATGTCTTCTCCCTGCAGGAGCCAGGAGAGTCAAATTACTGCAGATTTCTGTGTAGGAACAGGTGAGGGTTGATCCCATTATCCCTGCTGGTTCTGGCACACATTCCATCAGAACCACGCGGGATGGGACGGCTGAACAGCGAGGCAATAACAGGCAGAAGTGTAGAGAGTGAGAGGGGCTCATTTCTGCATTCAAACAGGTATTTAATTGTACAGTCCAGTTTATCCAGTGGCTTGAGCAAGAACCACGCTTTTCCCTTGGCTGATTCCTGGGCTATGCAGATGAAGTGGGTGTGTTTGATAAACAAGGTAAATATAAATCTCTATCAAAGATACCAAGCTCACACTATAGAGACATTCTTCAGTCTAAATTTAGACTCACACTCAAGCTGCAGGTAGCACTTAAACAAACCCAGCAGAGCAGTGAGTGTGCACAGGCAGGAACTGTCCACCTCCCTGCTTTGGCAGAGCCCTGCTGATAAAATTCCTCCATGCAGCTCTGGTTCTGTGGCAGCCAGAAGGGATTGTGCCCAAAAGAAATCACTGCGTGGGTGGACTTTTCTTGGCTATTCTCAGAGCAATATGCTTTTAGATGAAGTCAGCTTTATTTAAGAAGTGATTGGTACTGGTTGTGTTCCCAGGTCAAAATGTAAATAACTCCTCAGGAAGATGGTAAGTGTAATTTATATGAGGTGTGTTGGGGGAAAGCTCAAAGTATATCACAATAAATGTGGGTGGCAATAAAATAGAGATTAGCTCTGAGTTTTGCAGGCTCAAATTTCCAAAGAGTTGCTCCTTGAACTGAAAAGGGATTATTATGTTCTTCTGTGTATGCATGTCCACCTTTGCATCACATCTGTACCTCAGGCTGCATTTCAGTGTGTTGGTACAGACATAAGACACAGAGAGATTTATTTGTGTAGTTTGCAGAATTATGGAAATTGAGATTTTGCCCTTTCTAGAGTATGTCTTAAAATCAATCACATGCATATTGGGCATATTAGTTCCCCTGTACAGTAGGAATATTGGGCTTGTGTTTTCTGCCCTCATCAACTGCTGATACTTGGAGGCTACTGGCTGTGCTGCTGGAGCAGGAGAAACAAGCTGCAGCAAGGAACATCCTGATTAGATTGTGAGAAAAATTACCCACAGAGGGGATGGTGAAGCACTGGGACAGGGACCAGACTGGCCATGGAGTCTCCACCCCAGACAGTAAAAACTGGCTGGAGCAGCCCTGAGCAAACTGATCTACCAAAGATTTAGTCCTGCTTCGAGCAGGAGGTTGGACCAGGTGATCTAAGTAAAGGAAAACCAAACCCTTGCTCCTGAGGCTGAAGTAGAACCTGGTTTGCATCCACACTGCACACGCCTAACCATGTCTTACCCCACTGTGCTTGGACCAAGAGCTTCTCCAGCCTCAAGGTGATGCTCTTCAGTCCCCAAGACTTTATGTTTGGGTTGACTGGGTTTTTTTCCCCAGTTGTAAAGGGAAGCCTCTCAGAGCTGGGTTTATAGGATAAAACTTTTGTGCCTGAGGGTGGGAGAGTGTTGGTGGACTGAGCAGGATGGATGGAGCCAGCCCAGGTCAGGCTCAGCCATTCAAGATGTGGAAAAGCTCCTGAAATAAATGACTTATAGAATTATGCTTGGGCTTTTCTGGCACAGGTTAAGGTAAACCCATCTAAAAGAGGGCCAGGAAGCACACTGATACTTGAGCACAGGCTCAGTGGGGATTGACCCTACTCCTGGGACATCCTTTCTCAGAGCTGTGGGTGTTCCCTGTGCTGTCTCATGTTTGCCCAGTACCTGCACTGGGAGCGAGTTGTCTGGAACTGGAGATTCCAAAGCTACTCTTGTGCCTGGCTGTTGGTGACCCAAATGAGGAGGGACTCGTGTTTGCAGCCAAAGCAGCCAGTTTGGGATTGTACTTGGAATCACAGAGTATCCTGAGTTGGAAGAGTCCCACAGGGATCATCGAGTCCAACTCTGCTTGTGGTAGAAATAACAAGAGCTGGATGTCCTGGTGCAGGATGTGCCTCTCCTTTGACATGAGCAGGGCAGCACAGATGGATGTGTTAGATAACACAGGGTTGTCTCTTTTTGGTGTGGGGGGATGTTGGTTAGAGGGGATTTCCTCGTTTTCACTCCTTGCTGGGACGGGAATGGCCAGTCAGGGCTATTTCAGACCCATCACCTGGGAGTCACCTGCCTGCAGTAAGGGATGGGTGTGTCCACAGGGAGCTGTGCAAAGGGATCGAGTGCTGGACATTCTGGAGCAATTTTCCCTCTCTGGTGATGAGGAGCTGGGTTTCTGCCTGTGGATGGACACGCAGTCAGAGCAGTCTGTGCCCCTCCTGCTCATGGCTCGGTGTTTCCCAGCAGAGGCAAACACATTTGGATGTATGGATTAAATTGCCAGCTCCTCCTTAAATAGCAGCTTCCAGTGAACTGTAAATACAACTCTGAACGTGCTGGAGCCAGGAATTTGAGGAAGGAGGAATTCCACCCAACAGAACTGCTGAGACTTGAAAATCAAGCTAGGTTTTCTTCTGACAACTTCAAAGCAGGGAGCTCTCTGTAAGTGCAGGCTCAGGAACGACTGCAATGGCTCATCAAGGGCTGTCATTTCTTCAGCAGCTCTGGGGCTGTAGAATAAACAGAGAGAGGTGTAGTGTGTTAGGAAAACATAGATATGCTGCTGAATAAAAAAGTTAAGTTCTCTAAAACTCGGCTTTTGCACTGGTTACATCTGTAAAGGGTGACACCTGTACACAGGTAGGGGCTGCTTTGGTTGGGCTTCTTCAGCTCCTGCTTTCCCTGCTCATCCCTGCCACTAGTGAGGCCTCATTTTGTTCACTGTTACAACTTCTTTTCATTGACATTTTGGGGAACAACATAACCTAAATAACTACACAGCTTGCCTTGCTTAGAGGGATATGAGGCTGTACCTAAAACTAACAGAGATCCATCATTTCAGCATCCCTGCCATGGGGAGATAATGCTGTGGGACAAGCACATCAATTGTGAGAGATAAAGCCTGAGCAAATTCAGAGCTTGTCCACCTAGGGAATCTCAGTTACAATTAATTTGTGAAAGTTCTGAAATTCGTTTGGTTTAGTTCACAAATTGATGCCACCCTCAGCTCGCTCACATCAGGGGGATTTCAGCCCAAGAATTACCTGCTGCCAATAAACTGCAAATGAGGGTTGTACACTTAATTTAACACCAACACNCTAATCACCAGATCTTTTCATACCTTTGCTGCAAGAATAAAGAACCTTCTGTAAAGTAGTTTCTGCCCATATAGGTACCTGCAGACAGTGATCAAATCACTTTTTTTTTCTCTTTTCCCTTTCTCTTCAATCCTTCCCTCCCTGGATGTCCCCATCTCCTCCCCCCTCAGGCCTGTATCGATGAGAACCTGGACATGGTGAAGTTCCTTGTAGAAAATGGAGCCAATGTGAACCAGCAAGACAACGAGGGCTGGACCCCCCTGCATGCAGTGGCATCGTGTGGTTATCTGAACATAGCAGAGTGAGTGAGTTTCGGGCTATTCTGGGTATTTGTGACACTTCCCATGCCTTTCTCTTCAGAGCAGGCACACAGCTGATGGATGTCCCAGGCTTGGGAAGCAATGCTGAAAACAGGGGTATTTCTCTTTTTACTGAATTCTGGACTTTTGAGAATCAAGGTGGGGCCTGCAACTGGTTGCCTTTTGCTGCTCCATTACAGGGACTGTGGTTAGTTAGAGACTTTAGCTGAAGTGCCAAGGAAAAGGGAAGCAGGACAGTGGACAGGCAGGCACAGATACAGGGATATGTAGGGAAGGAACTCTCCTGTGAGGGTGGGGAGGCCCTGGCACAGGGTGCCCAGAGAAGCTGTGGCTGCCCCATCCCTGGAAGTGTCCAAGGCCAGGTTGGACAACCTGGGATAGTGGGAGGAGTCCCTGCCCATGGCAGGGGTGGTTCTGTGATTCTATGACTGCCTTTCCTTCCCACAGACAGGCCATGTGAACTGTGCTGCAGTTGTGTGGAGACTCTGGAGAGAGAAATGCAAAGTTCTGGGCTCCACAGTCACCAATTTGCCAACAGCATCATTTCTTTTTCTTCAACATCAGACCTTGTGCTTCTGTCTCTTACAAACTGTCTGACAAAGATGGACAAGTACATAAAAGTAACCACTTGTTACTTAATGCACAACTGGAGCATTATCTCCATTTTTTGTTGTTTGTTTTCTTTACCACACAAGATACTGGGCTTAGTTTGTACAGAACCAGGGGAGACAGTGGACTGACAAACTAGATAATGCAGTGAGTACAAATATAAAACACATGAGAAAGAAGAGATAGTAAATATAAGAGTTTTGCCCAGTAGCCTGGCATAAGTGACTCCCAACAAATATTTGACTCTTCTTGGCCCAGTGTCTGATGCCAGGGTTTGAATTAACATCCTGCACCTGCTGTGAGTGTTCGTTGTGCTCAGGAAGGACTGACAGTCTGTCCCAGAGAAGATACTGACACCAGACCACTTGATCTCCACCAGGTTACTCTGAGGGTTTGAGAGTTGCTCAAATTATAAATCAATAAGGTTGGAAAAGCCCTCTAAGATCATCAGTTCCAAATGTCAACCCAGCACCACCACCATGGTCACCACTAACCCATGTCCCCAGGTGCCACATCCGCATGTTTTTTGAACACTTCCAGGGATGTGACTCCACCACTGCCCTGTGCCAGGGCCTGACCACCCTTTCAAGGAAGAAATTTTCCATAATACTCAATTTAAACCTCCTGTCAGGGAGTTGTAGGGAGTGAGAAGGTCCCCCATGAGACTCCTTTTCTCCAGGTTGAACATCAACCCACACCATATAATTCTTATATATTTAGTCCACCACAGGCACCAGAAAGTTACAAAATTTGATTTCCGATAACTATTTCTTAAAAGCATGAAAATAAATTTTAAAGCCAAGCAACCTCACCCTTCTAGATTTGTGTTCTTAAACAGATACTTTTACTCTCCAGAATTTTACTCGTTAAAATATGTACAAGCCAAAGAAGACATCAGTTGTTCTTGAATGATCTTTTGGTATAGAAGATAAATTTGAAAGTTGATGATGGCTTGGCATATCTTTTTTTTTTTTTTTTAATTATTTATTTATTGTTAAAGAGATAATCAACCAGATTAGTACAAGAACTGGGGTATTTGAAAAACTACAGAGAAAGGAAAACTATGTGCCCCTGAGCAGGGACCTTGCATTAACAATAAACATTTTTAGTCTAGAAACTGGCTGAGAATACAGTACTAATTTGGTAACTGAACTTAAATGAGAAAGGCAAAGATTTTGTTGTGCTACTTGCTGAACTGTTTAAATTGCTCTGAAGCCTTCACACGGGGTGTGATGTGTTGTCTGGGCCTCACTCCTGCAGGTACCTGATCAGCCATGGAGCCAATGTGGCTGCTGTGAACAGCGAGGGGGAGGTCCCGTCTGACATCGCAGAGGAGGCAGCAATGAAGGACCTGCTGCTGGAGCAAGTCAAGAAACAAGGTAAATCAGGAGTGGGATTGAATGGAGGAGAGTTGGAGCCTAAGAATTTCCATAATAGAAGTCTGCTGGCTTGCTGTCTGTAGGTGAAGAGGTCTGAAATCTGGCCCAGGAGGCAGCAGACAAATTTTGCTTTGCTGTCAGGGCAGTGGAGCAGATGCAGGAGGTTTGTGGTGTGTGGTCTCTGTCCTTGGGATTCTTCAAGGCAAGACACCAGAGTACTGAAATCTGATTCATTAGATCAGAGTGCTTTTAAAGAGATTTAATTCTGACTTCTGGTATCAATAAAAGGTCTTATTTCACTAAGACTTGATAAAACAGAGGTGAGATTTACAGCACTGCCAAGAGCAGGGACGAGGAAATGAGCAGGAGTGACCTGCTTTATCCTGATCCTCCCCTAGATTTCTTCTGCAGTCCATTTGCTCTGCCATGTCCCCTTTCCCATCCTGGCTGAGGGGCTGTCCCTGAACAAACATCCCCAGGAGAAGAATGGTCTTGGACTGTGTAGCTGATGCTGTAATTAAGAAATGCTTTAGCAGTGTGACATTTTGTTCATACTCATGGAATTCATCTGTGAGTCATTAAATGTCTGTACATGTGGGTGAGAAGCTTAAATCCTGTATATGAAGTTCATCAAGAATGTTTTTGAAGGATGCAGTGATGGAACAGGGAACCAAGGAATTTGTGGAACTTCCACCCTTGGACGTAGTCAAAGCTCAGCTGCATTTGGCTCTGAGCTGGTTGACCTGGCTTTGAAGTTACCCTCCCCTGAGGAGGGATTTGGGCTACAGATCCCCAGAGATTCTTTCCAGTCTGGATTATTTTGTGCCTGCAGGTTGGTGTGGGGGGTTGTTTGCATGCTGGATTGAATCCAGACCTCTCTCAAATGTATTGTCACACCGTGGTTATTTTATATTTTAAGCCCTTTTCAGGTATAGTAAGGAAGAGATACTTTGTCACTCATGTTACTGTTCCATTGGTGAGTTTGTAGCTGTCCATTTGAGAGCTGGTTATTTATGTTAGTGTTCCTCTGGAAAAATGATGCAGGATCATGTTACTTCTGGTAAACAGAAACTTTTCACTTTTTAGTCTAGGGATATTTGAGACAAGGTTATTCTTATTTTGTTCCCCTTTACCCTCCCCTTTGAAATAAGCCTAAATAGCCTTTCTTCCTTATATTTAGTCTGCTCATGTATTTAAAAAAAAGGTTTGTGTCTGCAGTCAGCATTTGTCCCAGTGAAACAAATGTCTCCTCTCTGCAGTCAGACTTCCTTGAATGCCCAAAATGACAGAGATCTTTTCTTTACATCAGTATAACTTGTGTCATTAAAGTGCATATCAAGAGCTGTTCACACAATCAGAGAATGGTTTGGATTGCTTCTCTGGGCAACCTGTGCCAGGGCTTCACCACCCTCACAGGGAACAATTCCTTCCCAGTATCCCATCTATCCCTGACCTCTGGCAATGGGAAGCCATTCCCACTTGTCCTGTCCCTCCAGGGCCTTTTCCAAAATCCCTCTCCAGCTCCCTTGGAGCCACTTTAGGCTCTGGAAGAAGCTCTAAGGTTTCTCTGGAGCCTTCTCTTCTCCAGGCTGAACAGCCCAACTCTCCCAGCCCCCCTCCAGAGCAGAGGGGCTCCAGCCCTTGGAGCATTTCCATGGCCTCCAGCAGCTCCACGTCCTTCAGCAGCTCTGCAGGTGGGGTGTCACCTGAGGGGGCAGAGGGGCAGAATCCTCCCCTCCCCTGCTGTGGGATCAGCCCAGGGCACGGGGGGTCTCTGGGTCCCAGTGCACACAACTGGGGAATGTTGAGCTTCTCATCTGCAAACACCTCCAGGTCCTTCTTTCCAGAGCTGCTCTCAATCCCATTGTCCCCCATCGTGGATTTGTGCCTGGGGTTGCCCCAGCCTGAGGGCAGGATCTTGAGCTTGGTGTTGTTGAACTTCACGAGGTTCCCAAGGTCCCACTTCTCCAGCCTGTCCAGGTCCCTCTGGATGCTCCATCCCTTCCCTCTGGTGTGTGACCCCCCCACAGCTCAGTGTCACCAGCACCTTGCTGAGGGTCCCTGTCACTGACCCCTGGGGACACCACTGGTCACTGGGCTCCACTGGGACTCCTGGAGTGCCCCCATCCAGCCAATTCCTTATCCAAGGAGGGGCCCATCCATCAAATCCACGTGTCTCCAGTGCCCTGTGGGACAGTGTCCCATGGTTTCCACCAGTGCAGGTAGATGTTGTCAGTCACCCTGTCAGACAAGGCCACCAGATTTGTCAGGCAGGATTTACCCTCAGAGAGGCCAGGCTGGCTGCCATCAGTCACCTCCTGCTTTTCCAGGATGTGCCTTCACAGAGTTCCCAGGAGGATCTGCTCCATGATGTTCCCAATGTGGGACTGATTGACCTGTAGTGCCCCAGATCTTCCTCTTTTCCCTGTTGAAAAGGGAGGGTTATGTTTCACCTTTTCCAGTCTGTGGGAATTTTACTGGACTGCCAGGACTTCTCAAATATGATGGGGAGTGACTTAGGCAGTTCCTCCTCAGCTCCCTGGGGAATCCATGAATACATCCCATCAGGTCCCTTGGATTTGTGCACCTTCAGGTTCCTTAGATGCTCTCGAACTTGGTGGTAACATGTTTGAAACCTTACAAGACATAGAGGCAGTGATTCTGCCTCAGCTGCAGGTATTTTGCCTTAACACTTTTTGGAATTCTGCTTGCATTGCTTCACCACATTAGTGGCATCCTGCTAAGATGCCCTGAAACAACCATCTGTCTCCTCTGAGAAGTTTCCATTGACACAGTTTAAAGGCTGGAGGAAATGGGGCTGAACTTTAAATAAGCTTTGTCCAGCTGTCCTCAGTGGTGGCTGGAAGCAGATGCCTGCTGCAAACTGGGACAGCACAAGTACAGTTCCCCTCCCAGGCATCTTCCCAGGCTTCAGCTGCTGTGCCTCCAGGAATTCCTGAGCAGATAAGCTTTCTGTGTACTCATGAATCCCCCATGGCTTTCTGCTTCATGATCTTGTGCAGCCCCCCTTGGGAGCTCCAGCATGTACAGCAGTAACTGTAATAACTGCAAACTTCTCTAGTCCTTGTTCTGGAGCCAGTTGTATTTCTGGTCTTTGCAACCTGCAGCAGTGGATCTCACAGGTCAGACTGAGTTAAGTGTTTTCTTTGGTTCTGTTTTAAGTCTAGTGCCCCATAATTTGATTGGGAAGCAGTTAAAAAGAATTAATCCATAGGGACATTGGCTCTTTGCCATCCTCCTTGATTTTTGAGATTTGTCATCTCCTGAGTGCTTTGTCCTGAGTCAGTGAGCTCTGATCTGATTAATCTTGTGTGAAGCTATACCATATTTGTGACTGATACATCATCCTTCCATGACCTCATTATTGGGAAAACTCCACTTAGGAAAACAAGTCTAAGTTAGTTTTCCCTCTTGTTGGTTTAGAGACAATTGACACAGTCTGTCAACCAGACTCACCTGCCTCTCCAGTCATCCACCTGCCTCTCCACATCATCCACCTGCCTCTCCACACTGTAGCAGTTGTTTCCTAAGGTGGGAGACTCCTCCCTGTTGTTATGGCAGAGCCCCGCTGTCCATGTCTGTTACCCCAGATGATGGACTTGCCTGCTCTGACTTCAACTAAAGCAGTCACTTTAGCTATCAGAGTAGATTTCTCTTGGCCTTTACACCTTCCTTTTGAATTGTGCTTTGTCAGAATGTGGGGGTTTGCTGCTCAGTGGGATAACTCCCGGTGTTCCTGGCAGGAATGGCTGTGGAGCAGTGCAGATCCCTGTGTGTGTCCTTGCAGATTGTCCTGAGTTATGCATGAGCACAGGAAGAGGGTGCTCCTGCTTTTGCAGGAGACATCCGAGGATCAAATCTTCAGACCTTCACTGTAGATTCCACTCTCACTGCAGTTCCTTTCAGTTGGTTAAGCTGTTCATGACTTTGTTGTTCCACTCTGGGACACGTAGGCATATGTAGAATGTTCTTTTAGTCTGGCAGATGTAGAATTCAATCCTTCCACCCTTAGTGCACAGTTGAGCTTGTAGTTAATTGGTCTGGGTTGCAACCACTGGGTCAACTTTGAGATTTTTTTAAGTCAGACAGTTTTTGAAATCTTTCAATGACACAGGAGCTCTCCCAGCTCATAGAAGATGCTTTTGCTGATTGCTTTGTGAAAGATTAAAAATAGTTCACTAAAATTGTACAGCAAATGAAACATGGGGTAAGTTTAACAAGTACTTAAGAGCTTTCACCTGTTCATCTGTTCCTCTGTGCTTCACCCTCTTAGGTGTAGACTTAGACCTGTCAAGGAAAGAAGAGGAGCAGCAAATGCTCCAGGATGCCCGGCAGTGGCTGAACAGTGGGAGAATCGAGGATGTAAAGCAGCCTCGGACAGGAGCCACGGCTCTTCACGTTGCTGCAGCCAAGGGCTATTCTGAAGTCATGAGGTAGGAGCTCTTCTTTCCCAGGGCTGATGCGTTGAATTAGGTCTGGTTTTGTAAAGAACATATGTGGCTTTACCACTGAGAGAAATTTGTTCCATACTGAGATTTTCAGGCTGCTGTTTCTCAAAAGGCTCTGTGGTTTTATGTGCCCAAGCACAGTGGTTCACCCAGAAATACACAGGGACTGGAGGATTCCCTTTCATACCTCCAGGCCCTTGAAGTGTGACATTGCATGGCAGTCACAAACACCCCAACAGTTTACATGAAAATGCAGTGTCCCCCCTGTCTCACTGTCCTCTGCCCTGTAGTGCTACTGCTCTGGCAGTGACAGAGGGATTCCAGCACCTGCCAGTTCTCCTGCCCTGGCACTAACAAGACTGTTATGAACATCAGCTTGCCCAACATAGGGTTTCCTGGTAATAAGGCATTAATATTTTTTCAGGTAAGGTCAAATGAAGGTTTACAGCAATAAAGCTTCCTTCTCTGCTCTTTACATATGGGTGGAGCTGCTCATAAACAGAGAGGTTGGAGAATCCCAGAATGGTTTGGGTTGGGAGATGTAACCAATGGTTAAAGATCATCTCGTTCCACCTGCCACGGACAGGGACACCTTCCACTAGCCCAGGTTGCTCCAAGTCCTATCCAACCTGGCCTTGAACACTTCCAGGGATGGGGAGTCATTGCTGTTTTGGGCAACCTGTGCCAGGGTCTCACCACCCTCAGAAGGATTTTTACCTAATACCTGATCTAAACCTGCCCTCTGTCAGTGGGAACCCATGCCCCTTGTCTTGTCTCTACATGCTCTTGTAAATAGTCTCTCCAAGGTTACTCTGTTTCCCACATTAAAATATGTTCTAGAAGTGTTCACCTATCTTGATCCTAAATTTCATCATTTTAAGGGACATGTCTGGATTTGTAAGAGCTGTTTCATATCAAGCTCAAGGAGTTTTATTGTTCTCTCATGTTTCCAATTTCATTCATTAGAGCTTAATTGAGTTATGAACTGTCTGTGCCTGAGAACAGGAATCTAACACAGCTCATGTGAATAGAAATGTAATATCTCCTGAATCTGAGGTGTTGGTCCCATGGACTGTCAGTGCAGGGTTGTGTACCCAGTGCTCCTTGATGAAGTTGTTCTGGACAGCGACTCCTTGGCATTAATTATGATAATGATAAACAGATCTCAGGCTGACGCTGAGTTGTTTCACTCTTGTGTATGTTCTGGCCACGCTCTAAGTTCAAATACAAAGCTTCAATGACTTAAACCACAGGGGCTGACAGCCAGGAGCAGCTAACTCTAAATGGGACATGGAATTTGTCTGTGACCTTGAGGCTCTTAGCAGCTCTGTTCCTCCCTTCTGCCAGCTGGAAAATCAACAGAAAGTCAGCACCTAATTTAAAATTTCTTTCACAGAGAAGCCCACAGCTGCTTTACTGTCACTGTGTTTTATTTAGCACAGTAGCACATTGGTGTAAAGCTGCAGGAGTTTCCAAGCTGTTGGTGCCATTCTGGGGTTGTGCTGGATTTCCCTCGAGCTGTACAAAGGTGGCTCTGGGTGGTGAAATTTCCCACGATGGAAATTTTCAGTAGCAGTTTTACCAGCCTTGCAGAATTCCCCTGGGATGTTCTTCAATATTGAAGCAACTTGGGTAATAGTTTTGATACACGAGGTGCTCAGTGCTCTCACCTGATGGCTGTGACACCAGGGTGCACATGGCTCTGGAGCCTCAGACTACACTGACCCTCCTGTGTTTGTTTTGGTGTTAAATATTGAAGCTCCAGATGCTGTGAAACACCAGTGCTCTGGTCTGCTGGGGATGGGAGGAGTGGAAGGAGCACAGCAGTGAGCGTGAGCTGGGAGTTCCCAGGCAGGTTCACTTGGGGAAGATTTACTTGAACTGTGCAAGGACTAGTCTGAAAAAATGAATTTTCAGTTGTTTAACCCAAATGTGGGTTATTTAACATACAAATGTCACCCCTGTCAATCACAGTAACATCACTGGTGCTTACTTGGCCATCCTGCAGGTCTCCTCATGGACCATCCCACTCTGGCCTTGTGCTCTGGTAGAACCAAGCCCAAGCTCCAGATCCCAAATGTCCCTCTCGTGGCTGTGCTTGACTCCCTCTTATGGGAATGCAGTGGCAGAGATGCTGCCTGAGCCAGTCCAGGTTCTCTCCTCCATCAGAGCAGCAGTTCAGGCTGGGTCACCAAAGCCAGATGAGAAATTAAAGTGTTCTCCCAATTTAGGACATGCTGAAAGGAAACATGATCAATTTGACATGTTCCAGCAGGTTTTACCTCAAAGGCACTTTTCATTTGCTGCTCTTTTCCATCACAATTGGAGCACATGGAATGAGATGTTATTTGGGGCAATAAACAAGAAGCTCCTGGCTGATGGCGAGCTGGGCTGTTCCTGCCTCCCAGGACATCTCTGCTCAGTCAGGAAGTTGTTCTGTCTTCTTTCCCCAGGCTCCTGATCCAGGCTGGGTTTAACCTGAACGTCCAGGACAATGATGGCTGGACTCCCCTCCACGCTGCTGCACACTGGGGAGTGAAGGAAGCATGTTCCATCCTGGCTGAGGCTCTGTGTGACATGGACATCAGGAACAAGCTGGTGAGTGCACAGCTAATGCCAGGTTAATACCACCTTTATTGCCTGGTGCTTGATCATGGAACCACAGACTGGTCTGGGTTGGAAAGGACCTTAAAGCTCATCCCGTTCCACCCCTGGCAGGGACACCTTCCACTGTCCCAGGTTGTCCAAGGTTATCCCTGGCCTTGGACACTTCCAGGGATGGGGCAGGCACGGCTTCTCTGTGCCAGGGCCTCACCACCCTCAGAGGGAAGGATTTCTTCCTAATGCCACATCTATCCCTGCCCTCCGTCAGTGGGAAGCCGTTTCCCCTTGTCCTGTCACTTCAAGCCCTTCTCCAAAGTCCCTCCCCAGGTCTCTTGGAGCCCCTTTAGGCACTAGAAGGGGCTCTGAGTTCTCCCCAAAGCCTTCTCTTCCCCAGGCTGAGCATCCCCAGCTCTCCCAGCCTGGGTGCAGAGCCCTGTGCTCAGTTTAGTGGCCTCCTCTGGACTCATTCCCACAGGTCCATGTCAGTCGTGAGTTGGGGGCCCCAGAGCTGGACACAGTGCTGGGGTCTCACAAGAGATCCAACATAATGATGCAACATCATGACAGAGTTGCACACAGTGAGCAATTCTCCTGGCCTGTGCCCTGGAGTATTTAAAAACATCCGAAAATAAAGGATCTTGACTGGAGGAAGGCAGAAAAGTTTTCAAATATTGTGGGAAAAGATCTGTGATTAAACTTTAGGACTGAGGTTATAAGAAGGGATAGGGACTGGTCTGTGTCATCCTGGTTCAGTGTAACCCTCACAAATTCAACAGCAACAAAAAACCAGTCTTGAAGTGTAAAGTAATATATTAAGTTATAAGCCACTGAAAACAAGTGAACCCATGAGAATCTGGCAAGTTTAATTACTTCCTGTTTTATATATTGGTCATAAGAAGGGAAATTGAAAAATTGACTTAGATTCGTGAGAAATGGGAAAGAAAAATAGGATGGAAGGAAACAAAACCCCCTCCTTTTCCATCCTAATAGTTACAAGTTTTACCTTGAAGAGCCCTTGTATTTTCCAGAGCTTGTCCAGGGCTGTTCATGGTGTTGCCCTCCCTGCTGGGATGTTCACACTGGTTCAGGTGTGCCCTGGCAGCTCCTGGGGGAGGACAGGAGGCTGGATGTGCTTGGAACAGCCCCAGGGGCTGAAGGCAGGTGGGAGGATGTGATAAACGTGGTTCTGTGTGTTCTGTGGCACCTGCCTGTGCTGGAAACTGCTGCAGTTTCCAACTGGAAAATGCCTCCTTGAGGAGCCCTTTTAGCCTGGTGAGCTCTTTGGCACCAAAATGTGGGGAACCTTTTCTGCTTTAAACACAATCAGGCACTTTTCCAAGGTGTTCAGGATGTGTGTGGGGTTTGTGTTGTGCCAGACTTGAAAAGAAGCAGCCACAGTTGTGTTTGCTGCATTCTCTGCTCCTTCCAGCCCAGCATTGTCTCCTTGCTGGGTCAGGTGGCCAAGGCTCCCTACATTTCTTTGATCCCTGGCCATCAGCTTTCATTGTTAATGAAATGATTATTAGAGCTTTAGTTATGGTGAAAATGTAACTGATTTCTTGGTTTGTGCCCCAAAGTAATTTTTCTGGTTTATTTTAGTTTGTATTATTTTATTTCCCAGTGATGTGGAAATGTATCTCAGATTTTTTGGCTTGCTGATGGCTGGCAGCCTCTCAGGAGATTTAAATACATGACGATACAGTAATACAGAATCATGGGATCTGCTGAGCTAGAAGGGACCCCCAAGGATCCTGAAGTCCAACCCTCAGCCCTGCACAGCCGCAGCCCCAAGAGCCCCCCTGTCCCAGAGGATCATCCCAGCCCTCCTGGAGCTCTGGCAGCCTTGGGGCTGGGCCCACTGCCCTGGGGAGCCTGGGCAGTGCCCACCCACCCTCGGGGAGAAGAACCTTTTCCCAAGATCCAACCTAAAAACGTGTTGATCACATTCCTTCTCAGTACAAGAGCATCCTTTTTGGAAACCTGGAAACTCAAACACATTAGTCCTGGCTGTTGGATCTGAGCAGCAGCAGCCAGGGAGCTGCACTGCCATGGACAGGTTGCTCACTGAACGTGAACAGCATCTTTTAGTCTTTTCCAGCCTAAATGATTCTGTGATTCCGTGATGTCACATGGCTTTCCCTGCTCTGGAGTGAAACCGTCCCTCACCATTTGGGGAGGGAGGGTGTGGAGCAAGTTCACTGGTAAATAGTGGTTTTGGGGCTGTTCCACTGTGCCATAGCAGGTGCCCTCTGTTCTCTCATGCACCAGGGCCAGACGCCCTTCGACGTGGCTGATGAGGGACTCGTGGAGCATTTGGAAATGCTGCAAAAGAAACAGACTGTGGTGAGTTCCTGCAGATCCTTTTCCACCTCTCCAATTACCTTTCCACACAGGTGTTCTCCCAGACATATGGTGCCAACAGATGCAGGAAGCTGAGGCACAGCTATATTTTTTTTGTTAGTCACTTGAAATCTTTAATCACTTCAATATTTTTAATAGCTGGAAATCCAGATAACTGGGTGGCTGCAGCAGGGAGGTCAGTAGTGTGCTGGGATGCAGGATTGTGTGAACTGGTAAGGAATGTATAGTTCACCTTTGGGATTGTTTTATCCTGCAGTTTGGTGGCACCAAACCCTCTCCAGCATCGGATTGCTCTGTTCCTAAGGAGTGATTTTCCAAATCCACTTGTGTTTACATCCAAGGCAATACAGTGTCAGTGTTGAGAAAGAGATCTGTTACCATGTCTGCCTTTCTTACAATAGGGAGGCCTTGGACTGAGAGAGAAGAAATTGCAAACTTCAGGGAATTCTGGGCTGAAAAAACGGGTGATTTCAAAACCATATTGAATTGCCATTTCATAGTGCAGTGGAGATGTTGGAGGGGGTTATAAGCCAAAAGTTGGCATAAATAAAGGAAAGCAAAAATGTATCTTGACCAAAGTAAAGCCAATTGTCAAGCCAGAAAGTTGATTTTGGATTGAACTTTTTCCTATTTCGTCTGATCTAAACAAACCAACCTTCTTTTTAAAAAATTAAGATCTGTAAGTATTATTTAAAAGGTTGGATTCAGCAACAGACAGAATGAGAACACTTCTGATAAACCACAGGAAAGTATTTTGAGGAACTGACAATGTGGGTGGTTGGAACTCCAGCTCTGATCACAACACAGCTGCTGCCATCCTCAAATAGCAGCCTTAACATTCACAAGAAGTTCTTAAAAATTAATCAGCTTCTGCCTAAATGAGGTGTTGATAAATACTATCAGGGTTGTATTTTGGATTCCCTCCCCTCTCACTACCCCAGGATTCTGTAGATAACTGCTCTCCTTAAAAGAATAGAAAAGAAAAACAGTAAGAAGAATTTTTGGGGTGGGTGCTCACCCATTTTTAGGGCTGCTTTGCAGGGGCTACAGCCCCCCTGTTCTCTATATAGCAGCACTATTTAAAGGCTTTTTCCATTTATTCAGTCAGTGTAGAGCTGGGCAGAAGAATCCAGATTTTATCACACTTTTTTTTTTAGTGGATATGTTTTTCTAATGGAAATGCCATTTTATCATGTGTGTTTATCATGTTCCATTTTTATCACTTAAAAATAGAAAACTTATATTTGTTAAGGATGAAACAGGCAGTTCCATGACATTCCTCTAAGTCATTATTTCACTTTGAAAATGACTATCAAATCAGATATTTTTTAATCTGAAGTTTGACTCAGAACACTGTGCTACCCTTACTGAAAGATTTGCTGCTGTTATTGGAAAGCAGGGAGGAGTTTTGTTTGCTGGAAGCAATAATTTGGTTTGGGTTTGGATTTTTTTTCCAGTCCCTGAGTTACCTGTGGATGGAGCAGGTGTCCCCTGCACTTCCCTTTGCTGTGCTCCAGCAGTTTAGTCTGTTTAACAATGTACTGTATCCCAAATTTTGCCTCTTCACTGGAATCCCTGTAGCTTTTCCTACTTCACAGGTTGCCCAGAGAAGCTTTGGCTGCCCCATCCCTGGAAGTGGCCAAGGCCAGGTTGGAGCAACCTGGGATAGTGGAAGGTGTCCCTGCCCATGGCAGGGGGTGGGACTGAGAGCTCTTTAAAGTCCTTCCAACCCAAACCATTCAGGGATTCTGTGATTCAGAATATGCAGAGCTTGGGCTTCCTGTACCTGGTGTCAGCTCCTGTTGAAAGAGAAAAAATACCCTGGTGAGCCATGAGACAACAGAGCCAGCCTTAAACTGACCCCCTAACTGCCATCCCTTCTTCTGCCTCAGCTGTGCCTGTGCTTCTGGAGGTGCTAAAACAATGTTTTGGGGACTGTTTTGTCCATCACTGGTGGCAAAGTTCATATTGCTGCTCTCTGGGCAAAATGTTTGTGTTGCTGTGGTGATCCCAGGTGTTCTTGTGCAAAGAATTCCTGCATTTGAGGGATTTAAGAAGTGACTCATCCTCACAGGAGATCCCTCAGTCTGTGCAGGACAGACTTAAATGCTTTCCTCTGAGAGCAAGTCAGTAACAGCTACAAAGGCAGCGAGTTCTGAAATGGATCCAGCCTGATTTCCTGAGCACACACGTGGATGGACCTCCAGCACAATCCCAGACTGGTTTGGGTTGGAAGGGACCTTAAAGCTCATCCCATTCCACCCCCTGCCATGGGACACCTTCCACTATCCCAGGTTGCTCCAAACCCCATCCGACGTGGCCTTGGGGACGGGGAGCCCCAGCTCAGTGGGGGTGTGGGCCCGTGTCCCTGGAGCTTTATCAGGGTTTCTCAGCTGCCTGTGTTTGTCCCTGACAGAGCTCCAGTCAGAGCTCACGGTGCCTTTGCAGATGTGCTGCTCTTGGATGGGCTTGTTAAACAAATGCACAGTATTTTTGGTCCAACAAGGCTGGACTGACCTTGTGCTGAGGTGACTGGTTAATGTGTCTCCTGTCATTCTTTCTCCAACTTCCTGGACTTTTTGGCAGTTGCGAAGTGAGAAGGAGACGAGGAATAAGCTGATTGAAGCTGACATGAATGGGAAGCCTCAAAGCAGACTCTTCACCAAGTAAGTGTCTCCCTCTTTTAGTTGAAAAGGAGCTGCCCAGAGAGTAGTGGGAGAGCAGCCTCATCTGTCACAGCCAGCTGGGCTCAGCTGGGGCACAAACAATTCACTGCTGTTCAGTTCACGTTTTGGTGTCCTGTTTTGTTGGGTTTTTTTTTAAATTTGAGCTTTCTCAAATACCATTTTGGTTGTTTCTTAACACACCCACTGAGTGGTGGAACGAGGGGTTGGGCTGGTGCTTGGTTCTCCTGTTCTGGCTGAGGACCAGTTGGAGCTTTGGGCTGAGAACTGCACCTTTGGTTACACAGAGCCCTACAGCTTCTGGCTTGGATGGCACCAGGAAAAGAGAGACCACATTTTTTGGGATGGAAAATGCTTACACACTTAGGAAATGTGAGACTGGCAGTGGAATCCATGGCAAATGAGCCATGCTGGAAGTGCTGGGGTGTTGAGTCTGGATTTTTGATTGTTCTCTATGTAGTATATCATGTCTGTGTGTTCCTGAGAAACAGAACTCAGAAATAACTCAGTCGCCTGGTAGTTCTTAAAATGTCTGTATTTTGCAGCAAAGAGAAGATTCTTTATGAGGAAGACACACTGAAGTCTATGGAAATGGAGGAAGAGAACAAGGACTCGAGCAGTTCTAGTTCTGAAGAAGAGGAAGAAGCTGAAGATGAAGTTTCAGAATCAGATGCTGAAAAGGAGTCAGGTAAGACTGAGTATAGCCTGACTAATAATAATAATTATTGTCATTGGTTAATAGATAATTACTTGTTAAAGACATCCTGAAAGTCTTTTTTCCAGTGTATATGTACAGAATATGGAGAACTCTGGAGCTCGTGTGCTGCTAAAAGAGGCTGATCCAAGTGCTGACTCCCAGGGCAGCATCATTAAAAAAAAAAAAACAATCCTGCAGATGCTATTTTCATTTCTACTTCCAGCTCATATGAATTTAAGATAACTCATAGTGCATAGCTTGTTCTTAAACAGTAGGTTTTTTCATGTTGGCCCAGTTTAGGTACTGCAGGATGGTAGGAAAGCAAGTGAAGGTGTAGGAAGGCAAAAGCCTGTTGTGTTTGGATCAGAGAGATGAAATGAAGGGCTGAAGCTGTTCTGAGTAATTACAGAGGTGAGGAACCTTTTTTCCCTGACTGTGGTGTATAATAGTTGCAAAACATAGTGGAAAATATGGATTAAGTACATAGAGTCACACTGGCCTTTACATTTTAGCACATTGCTGGCATCTTACTCCCATTCCTTTTCCATAATTTTTGTGACTTCCTTAACTAGTTTAAACAGTATTTATGTGCAGCACAAAAAGTTTAAATAAAGATAGTTAATTTTACAGTAAGCCAAGACTTACTTGTACTTAATACTCTGGATGGATACGGATGGATCTTGGACTGTGATTTGTTTAATGGTTAAACTGCTGTTAACATCAGCTTACTTGGCCTATATTACTAAAGAAATTCTTGCAGAGAAGTGTAATTTAAGATTTTGTCCTGCTTCTGTGCCAGTACAATTGTTCTGTGTCAACTGGCACTGTTACAGCAGGATGAGAGGTGTGGAGAATCCTGGCTGGTCCTGCCAGAGCTGGTGTTACACCATGACAGTAACTTGTGAGCATGAGAGTAACACAGGGAATTAATCTTTGGGCTTTTAAATCAAGCAAGTCTAGTGGAGAAGTCAGTGGTAGAAACAGACACACAGTAGAAGTCACATACATTTGCTCCATAAAGCAGAGTTTTTACCCTGATTATGTACATACAGACAGAATTTTTTATTTTTATATGTATCAATTATACCTGTATAGCTGTGTTTACAAGGATTTCAAGCCAATCCTTGTAAATTCTTGTAATCCTTGTAAACATGGTGGGAGTTTGACCAAAACACCTCAAACATGTAAACACCTGTAAGACCTGGAGCTGTGTTGGGCTTAACTGAGTCAGGGAGAGCCTGAGATCCTTCAGCAAGGAAAGCTCCACAGCACTCAGCATTAAACTTTGCGTAAAGCCAGAACAGCTCTTTTTATTGCATTAATTCACTGAGCAAAGCACATTGTATGAATCTATGTCAAACCACTGAAGCCAATACAAATGGAAGACAAAAAGCATTCAAGTAATGATTAAGCTTCAGGCTTTGTTACTTCTGCTCTCCTTTCCAGAAGGGATTATTGGCTCCTTTGAGAAAGTTCCATCAGAATTTAAACCTCCCCTTGTAAAATTCTCACATCTGATAAAATGCACATGGACTTGCCCAGCTGGATGGAGACACAGTTGGCAGTTGCTGCATGTGTGAGTGGAGGTCACATCTTTGGTATTTTTCAAAGCAAGATTTTATGAGACAGCAGCACCAGCCAACATGTTATAGGGTGACTCCAAAGAGAAGCAGGAGTGAAACTGGCTTTTGATAATGAAAATGATAAATGTCACAATATTACTGGTTTCAAAGACAGACAAGTGTGCCCTGGGCTGATCCCACAGCGTGGGCAGCAGGGGAGGGGGATTCTGCCCCTCTGCCCCCTCAGGTGAGACCCCACCTGCAGAGCTGCCTCCAGGGCTGGGCACCCTGCCCAGGAAGGACATCGGCCCATTGGAGCCACTCCAGAGAGGCCCCAAGCTGATCAGAGGCATGGAAAACCTCTGCCCTGAGGAAAGGCTGGGAGAATCGGGGTTGTTCTGCCTGGAGAAGAGCAGGCTTTGGGGTGATGTAATTGCTGCCTTCCAGCACCTGTAGGAAAGATGGAAAGAGCCTGTTTACAGGGCCTGGAGTGACAGGACAAGGGGGAATGGCTTCCCACTGACAGAGGGCAGGTTAGATGGAATATTGGGAAAAAATTCTCCCCTCTGAGGGTGGTGAGGCCCTGGCACAGGTTGCCCAGAGAAGCTGTGGCTGCTCCATCCCTGGAAGTGGCCAAGGCCAGGTTGGAGCAACCTGGGATAGTGGAAGGTGTCCCTGCCCATGGCAGGGGGGGGAACAGGATGAGCTTTAAGGTCCCTTTCAACCCAAACCAGTCTGGGATTCTGTAGGATTATCTGGATTCCAGGATCTCAACATTTTAAATGCTTGGATGGTACAGGAGACATGGGTATGAAAACACAAAAATTATTTCCTTATTCCTCTTCATTTTCTTTAATATTCCCATAGCTGTGTCATTCTGAGCGGGGTGATGACTTTGTTCTAAGCTGTTCAAAGTCCAGATGAAGAAAAATTAAAATATTCTGAGTCGTCTTTTTAAACATAAAAATTCCAACTCCTTTGGTAAATCTGCTTTAAGCAGGACATGCAGAAACTGGCAGTGTAACACGCAAGTTTATTTTGAGGTGAGTTTTTAAGAGTCTCAGGTTGCAATCAATTTGTTGAATTTGCAGATACTGTGGGAGGAAGAAATTGGATGAGGGAAGCAGTGAAATTGCTGAAAGGCTTCAGAGTAGCATTTCTTACAGTCTGTAAGAAATTTGTGTTCTTCAAACAAAGAAAACTAAGGGCAGTAATGCCACTTTATTCATCTTGAGGACAATTAATTTGGAATTGCGTTGTATATAAACAAGAGAAAGATCAGTATAAAATTCTATGGTTATTATCTGTGCTAAGAACTATTACAATATGTAATTATTGGAAGTTAAAGCAGGCTAGGGAAGCTTCACTGTTGTTTTGTTTAAAAACCAACCAAACAAAAACTCTAAACTAAAAACCCTTAAGAAAAAGGAATTAGAAAACTCAGTTTTTGCTCTCACCAAATTTCTTTTGGGGACATTGAATTAATCCTCACCAGTTTCCCTGTTTATTGCTGAAATGGTAGTACAATAAAATGTGGGACCCTGCTGCTGGCACAGAGTCCTTTGGCCTGTCCTGCTTCTCCAGTCACATTGCCCACAGTTAGAGCTCTTCCCAACCTGTCAGTACCACTTAGGCCAGTGCCCTTCTCATTAGGCTTGACCTTAAAAGTGACCTCTGTGCTACAAACTTCCAGAACAGGTTCCCAGTCCCCACCAGCCCAGCCTGGGGCAGCCTCTGGCTCCTGCAGTGCCCTGTGTTTTGCATGGCAGGGTCAGTCCTTGTCCATGTGCATTTCCACGCACCTGGATGCCAGGTGTGCCCAGCCAGGCCTGCACAGGAGGAATGGGAGACCTCCTGCCCCTCCCCCAAAGGTGACAGTGCCCTGAGTGTTTGACTCCAGAACTGGGATCCTCTGCTGAGGTGCCTTGGAAGGAAGTGCTGAGACAACACAGAGAGGGAAAAGTGGCTGAGACTTCAGTCTCACACAGACCCAAAGGTGCAGCTGGAGCTGAGTCAGGGGAGATTTGGGCTGGATCTCAGGAAAAGGTTCTTCCCCCAGAGGGTGGGTGGGCACTGCCCAGGCTCCCCAGGGTTTGGACACAGCCCCGAGGCTGCCAGAGCTCCAGGAGGGTTTGGACAACACTCAGGGACCGGGAGGGATTGTTGGGCTGTCCTGTGCAGGGCCAGGAGTTGGACTGGATGATCCTTGTGGGTCCCTTCCAGCTCAGGAGATTCCATGACTCTGTCTCTTTAATTTGAGCTCTGTCAGTCCTGCTCACTGCCTGTTACTTTTAAATGTTTCTCTTGGCTTGCTCTTTTCTGTTTTCTGTGTCCTTTGAATCCTTTTTTTTTCTAGGACTGAGAACATCTTTTTCAGAAAGATTGATCTTCACGCTCCAATGTGCTCCCAGATGCTCCATCCCAAACTGCTCCAAGTGTGGAACAGCAGATCTTTATTCCCTGCACATACATCATTTGCTAGGACTGTTTGGGTGCTTATGCTTAAAATTACTTTGTTTTTTTCCAAACCGTGTCTGAGTGAGCACTCAGAGCTCTCTGGTTGGTGTAGGTGCATCATTCCTCAGGCACATGGCATGTGCTTGGGTTTTTGGTAAATAGTCTGTCTTCCAGCCCTGTGCTCTCCTGTCAGCTGAACTTATTCCAAGACACACTTTCTGCTTCCTCTCCCCCTGGTAATGTCTGGTGGGTGTTCTTTTGTCAAGCTTGGTGCATAGATACAGAAAATAAATGTAATACTGGACAGCTGCACTTGTCTCAAAGCAGGGAGCCAGGTGTGGGCCTGGACAGGGGTTGCTTAGCTTGCTTGGAGCCCTGCTGAGGGATTTTGTTGGGCAGCAGTCCTGGCTTCCTGTAGAAAATGGATTTAGCTGCAGAAGACCAGAAACTGCCCATCAGCACAAACAACCACAGAAACCCATGCAGTGAAACCCACCTCTGGACACTTGGGCTGTGGGTTATAACACTCATGTGCTACAGCAGGAATGGCACATGCTGCTTTTCATCCCAAGTTTTACAGGGCAAGAACATTCCCAGATAGGAAACAAAATTGTGGAAAACAAGCTGTTTGTCCTCCTTACAGTGCTTTCTGCAAAGATCTTGCTTGTATGTGGGGATCAAGTTCAAAAGCTTTGCCTGGCAAATATATCCATCCTTTTCTTTAGGAAGTGGAAAGCTCCTTGCAGAAAGCCCAGCTTAGCACTGACATCATCTTTGAGATCCAAGGGGACTGAGGTCACACAGCACTGAGCTGGAGTGTAGAGCACACTCGGTGTAAAGATAGGCCTTGGAAGTCAATACTGAAACATTTGGTTTCTCTTGTTGTTTAAAATTGTAGAGAGGAAGGAAGAGCCCTTTGCCAACCACTCCAGCCGTGAATCCAGGCCCAGCATCACTGAGCAAATACCACCACCCGAGCCCAACTCCTTCACTGCATCTGCCAGAAGAGTAAGTGAATTTGGAATCACTGGGGACTCAGCAGTGCTCAAAGCAGGAGGTGTTACTGGGACATGGATGCTCTGAAACCAATTTTCAGAGGAGTTTAAGACTTGAATTTAGGAAAGCCTGGTATTAGGCAATTCTGACAAAGATCTGTGTTAACACCAGTGTAGGACTGGCCCCAAGGAGGATGTTGGTGCAATAAGATTCCTCTTGAGTCTCTGACCCTCCAAAGCAAACTGCTGTTCACAAGAATCCTGGCCTAGAGCACGTGCTCTGTGTGCTGTCGGTTCTGAGCTGGCTGATGCCAATGTCTTCTCAGATCTTTCACCAGAGCAGGTTCCTGCTCAAATTCAGAGGTGAATTTGGCACCATCATCCAAAGTGCCCCAGACATGACAAACCCAGTTGCCTCAGTGATGTCACAGCCCAGCAAGCAGAGGTTTGCCTGTGATGGACCAGCTGGGCTGTGAGAGCTTTGAAAGGTGAAGCAGTTACTGAAATCTTACCTGAGTCCTCCAGCTCTCATGTCACTCAGCTAGATGGCACCAGGAGACCTGTTCTGCCCAGCACTGGCATCCTCTGCTGCTGGTTTCCTTTGGCACCAGACTGTGGAGAACAACAATGCAGGCACCTGGCTCAAGGCTGAAGCGCTGGCTGCATGTCAGAGGAAAATTTTTCTTGCTTAGTCAGTTTTTTATTTTTCACATGCTGCTGAGTGTAACTTCTCATCCAGATCAAATGAAAAAGAGCTGCTCTGGGCATTGTTTAGCTCAGGTTGGCTTAGCAAGGGAACTGTTAGAGGCAGAAGGATACTGGGAAATGGGAGCACTTCAGTAACCCTTTTCCCAGCTGCAGAGGTTTGGTCTCACTCCTTTGAGCTGTTTAACCCAGAGTAAGACTGTTAGGGTGTAGAAGTTGGCCTGTGTGCAGAGCAGTTGTTGATTTGACCTCAATCACTTAAGATCAGTCACTTTACCTTCTCATACCTGTTTGATTTTTCTGTAAGTCTCTTTAACAGACTGACCATATATCTATGGTCAAAATACTCAGAAAATATGAGTGCTCGTGTTGCCCTCCTTTTGGGGAGTTATTAGTACATGCTGTTCCTCTGTTGTTCAGAATTTACAGACAGCAGCTTTTGCTGTGGATTTGAGCTTTGTCTGAGGAAAGCATCCACACTACCTTAAAGTGTTGGAGCTGTGTAGGTCAGTAGGCTGGAAGGGCTAGAAATGGTGGAATACAGATTAACTCTTTGCATCTGTATTGAAATTACGTAAGCTGGAAACATTGCTGAAACTTTACTGAAATACTGCAGGGATCATTTCAGTGTTGCAGTGTTGATTCAGGGAGTCTGAGGACAGAGCTCCCCAGTAGCTCCATTTATTCTGGATAGTGTCAGATGGTTTGTGTCATGTAGAATATGGTGTAATAATGCTTAGACCAGCTTTGATGAAAAGTCTTGTCTACACAGTGTCCTGCCCCTGACAGGGACCACCAGGAGATACTAGAGAAGACAGAATCTCACAGGACTTCCCTCCCCACTGCCAGCAATTGGCATTTCAGGGACTTGCTGAACCTGGGGTATTTTTTGTCTTCAGGAGCCTCCGTTGGACTTTTCCTCTGTGAATTTATGCAGGCACTTTTTGATTGGGATCCTCTAACGTCCAGTGACAAAGGGTCCTTCAGCTTAATTACAAACCCTGCAGAGCTCCCTACCCCTGTTCCATGGATCTGCCACAGGCTGGGTCTGTTTGCTGCCCCTCATTCCTTTGTGGGAAGGACCAAGGAATGACTGATCCTTATTCACTCTTGTGTGTGCCACTGAGGGTTTTGTATGCCTTGGTCATATCTCAGCCTGGAGACTCCTGATACACTGAATATCTCCTCATACAAAACCTCTCTTGTTCTGCTCATTCTTGTTGCCTTTCTCTGGATCTCTTCACTTCTTGTCTGATGCTGAGCTGAGCATGGTACCAAAGATGTGATTGTCCCCTGCAGTGACACAGAGCCATAGTGGTGGTGTGTTTTGTATCCTGTACTTTTCCAGTAATTCCCAATATTTTGTTTGCTTTATTTCCAGTACAGCTCAGTGTTGAGCCCCCATACAAGTATCTCTTGTGGTGCTCAGGCTCCATTCCTGAATGGCAATAGGCAGCTTTTTGTGAGACTTGGTAACCATGGCTAAAGTTGTACATTTAAGCAGTTGTGTATTTAAGGGGTAGTGTACTGATCAGAAGTGTCTCATGTAACAAAAAGCACAAAGGCCCCTTCTGTGGTATGTACAGAGCTAGTTACCTGTCCATGGAGAAGTTTGGGCTAGAAGGGGCCTCTGTGAGGTTGCAGCACAGCCTCCTGCTCTTAAGCAGGGCTGACTTCAAGCCTGTTTCATGTTGCTTTGACCTGCCTGAGCTCAGCTGAGCTGGAAGGGGATGGAGGTGCTCCACTCTCTTACTCCCTGACCCAGGAGGTCATGTCATGTCCAGGAGGACCCGTGTCAGCTGGGATTTCCTGTGGTGAAACTTGTCCATTTTCCTCCTTTCACTGTGGACTGTGGACACTCTGGTTCCGTGTCCTCTGTAAACCCACTCTCAAGTAGTGGAACAGCTAAATCCTTTCTTTGCCTTCTCTTTTCCATGCTAAACAATCCAGGTTTCCTCAGTCTCTCCCTCTATGTGTCACTGGCTCCAGCTCCCTGATGCCATTAATGGCTTCTCCTGGACTCCCTCCAGTTCGATTGGTATGAAGGGTTTATTTGCAGCCAGTCCAAAAAGACTTGAGTAATTGTTTTTGGTTTTCTGCCTTTACTGAATAATTCCACCTTCCTAAACAGGTGCTAATAAAAGCTTTCTTTCCTCAAAGCTGGAGGAGGGCATTGTGTAGGCAAAGAGCTGCACGATGACACAACATTCCTTTCATGCTCTGTCCTTGGGATGAGGCACTACAGCAGTTTGTATCCCCGTGAGTTCACCTTGAGCTCTGTCCTGTAATTAAAGCAAAGCAGGAAATCAAAGTCACCCCATCTTACAAGTGTAGCCCAGCAAAAACCAGGCCTTGTTGAAACACTTGCAGAACTCAGAGTGTGCCTTGCAGGGCTCTTACTTCTTCCAAACACCCCTGTTTCTCCTGTGCAGTTCAGTTGGCTCAGCAAGTCAGAGGAGCAGAAGGACGAGTCCCCCTCGTCGTGGCGCCTGGGGCTGAGGAAGACTGGCAGCCACAACATGCTGAGTGAAGTCGCTGCCACTCGTGAGGCACAGAGGGATAAGGCAGCTTCTCTCTATCGTTCCTCGTCCAGTCCTCGGATATCTGCACTGTTAGACAACAAGGAAAAGGTTTGGATTTCAGCAAGGATGTTTTAGTGCACCCCCCTCTACCTCACAGGTTTAAGATCTTTTCCCTTTGAGTTATTGCTGGGGGTTGTATCCATAACGAACTTGGGTCTCTTTCATTCTTTGTTTGTTTTCCTTTGAAAATCATTCCTCTCATATCAGTTGTTCATCCAGAACTGGAGCTTGGTACTCCTTTGACCTAATTCCTGCCTGGTTTGGACTGGGCTGACTCTGAACAGAGGCTGCCAGTCTGGCACAGCCCATTCTTTAACAGAAAATACCAAATCCAGACAGCAGCATGTACCTGCAGTGGAAATTCTCCTTCCCTGTCATTTATAGGGATTCCTCCTGTATCCACCAGGTGTATTTCTGAATCCCACCCCACATATTCACTAACTGTAATTTTTCTGCCCATGGGTAGATGCCCCAATCCTGGAAGTGTTCAAGGCCAGATCAGACGGGGCTTGGAGCAGCCTGGGATAGTGGAAGGTGACCCTGCCTGTGGCAGGGGGTTGGACTAGATGACCACTAAAGGGCCTTTCCAACCTGAGGCATTCTCTGATTCTGTGATTTATAGGTAATTCTATGAGTTAGAAGATGCTTTTATTCACTTTCAGAACTGATACTTTCATGCTGTGCTATGTGTTGCCTAAGAAAATGCCTTAAACCAGCTGTCCTTAGATGGCAGAATGCTTTCTTAATTGAAGAAATTTGAGTATGAATTTAGTTACTGCTGGATGTGCTGGAAGGGTGAAATGTGCAGCTGAAGTCGCTCTTTTGCTTCCCCAGGATAAAGACACCAAGAGCTATCTTGCCACCATAGCCCCCAGGAGACTGAGCAGCACGAGCGATGTAGAAGAAAAAGAAAACAGGTGAGACTGGCTGAAGTGAATGCTCAGCTTCCATCCTGTCAGTAGTTCCTCTGGAATTCCATTTGCCTGTAGTCATGCTTCATATATTTTCTCATCAGTCCCATGTACACGGGAATTCACAAGACCAAGTGCCAGCTCTGGTCTATAAAGTTCTAGTACGTTGCTTTTCATCTGGGTGAGCAGGGTTGGTTCCTCCAGCCCTGTGCTCCCACAGACATGAACCAAATGTTCCTTGTTCCTTTTATGTGCAAGTGCCTCATTTTGTAGCTGGCACCTGCACTTGTACTTGTCACTTGCTCAGCAGTCACCTGCAGTCCCTTTGTTCACACATCTGTCACTTGAGATTCACTTGAGCCTGTGAACTCTCCCGTGTAGGAACTGTTTCATTGCAGGGTTGTTTTTACAGTCAATGTGTGTAGGTTCCACTGGACAGAACCATAGTATAAATGGGACATTTATATATCCAGAATCTCCAGATATATTTGAGGAGCTAATCTCTACAAACAGTGTCTTCAGCGGTACCTGAAGGGAACCTGCAAGGAAGATAGAGAGGGACTTTTACGAGAGCCTGGAGTGACAGGACAAGGGGGAATGGCTTCAAACTGACAGTAGGTTTAAATCACACATTAGGAAAAAATTCTTCCCTGTGAGGGTGGGGAGGCCCTGGCACAGGTTGCCCAAACAAGCTGCCCCATCCCTGGGAGTATCCAAGGCCAGGTGGGACAGGGCTTGGAGTAACCTGGGATAGTGGAAGGAGAAGATCTTGAAGGTCTCTTCCAACTCAGGCCATTTTATGATTCAGTTTTTGCTAGAAGGAGTAAAATTTGAGCATCCCCAGCAGTTCCCCAATGGAGGAGGAAAGGCACATGCACAGGAGTGGCTGTGAACTGTAATTGTTGGGCAGGAGCTGTAGCAGAAAACACCCTGAGAGGAGCTCAGCACAGCTTGGGATTCTCTGCTTCTCTTTTGCTGGAACCTCCCTGCTGTGTTCTTGCTCACTCTCAGCCAGTGGCTGAGATTTGGAGTTTGTCTCAGACACTTGGTTGATGAGCTGGAGTGGGTTTGGCAGAGGCTGCCATCGAGTGGCACATCCAGTGAGTGCTGACAAGTGTCCCCTGCTGGGAGAGTTGGGACTGAGGAGAACTGGCTGCAGGAACAGATGGTGCCAGGCTTGCTGGGCAGTGCAGATTTTCCTGATATTCTTTCCTTTTAAAACAGCTGAGTTTGACTTCTCAGAACCCACAAGTGTCTGTGAGGGCATCAGCATGGGCACAGCAGTTGGAAATGGAAAATAATTGCAGGCTGACAGGGGTGTGGATTAGTGTTGCATTAGAAGCTCCAGGTCCTGTCCAGGACCAGAAGAGAGCAGGACACACTGCCAGAGCACGTGTTAGGGAAAGAGCCCTGATTTCAGATAACCAGGATAAATAGGACTGCTAGGAATTCATTGATCACTTGTCTAGTAGATTTACACTTTGCAAATGTTTTGTTTGTTGTTTTCTGCTCATAGTTTAGTGGTGGACCTGGCAGTCCTGGGTTAATGGTTGGACTCAATGATTTTAGACTTTTCCAACTTTAGTGATTCTATGAAAGGATTTGCTGTGCTGAATTGCTTCTGTCCTTGCCTGCATACCTCAGAGAATAAAAACTTGCCTGCAGTTCCAGTATCTGCCCATTTGTACCATGTTGTTTGATTCAAGACCCCAGAGAGAACATCAAATGACACTATTTAATATGTCAAATTATTTTTATGGTCAATCTACATTCCAATTGCAAGTTTTCTGACTAAAAAGGATCTTGTTCCTCTTCATGCAAAACATTTCATCATCTGTGGTTCTGAAGTGACCTGGCAAGAGCAGGAACTGATGTTAAGGCCAGAATGGGTGTTTCTCTGGACTGTGAACATGGGTGCACGTGGGTGTAAGGGGAGGATTTGTGCTGTGGGCCAAAGCAGACCCCCAGGGTTCCTGACCGGGGTTCCCTGTGTGCTGCCCTAGGGAATCAGCTGTGACCCTGGTGCGGAGCGGCTCCTACACCCGGCAGCCCTGGAGGGAAGAGCCAAAGGGAAACGAAGCTCCCCAGTCTGCTGCCCCCGCCACCTACGTATCCACCTACTTGAAAAGGTACGTCCACTTCTGTCTCACGTGGGTTCCCAGGCACTCAGTTCCACTCTTAAACACCTCCCAAGCCTCAGCCTCCTGCTTGCTGCCTATTGCATCTTGTAACTGGCCTTGGGACCTTCTTCTGCTGAGAGCAGCAAGGAAAAATTAAGATTTTCTGATGTTTGTCCTGCTAAGTAGTATTTTTGAAGGCCATAATTTTTGTTAATTTGTAAATTGTTGAACTGATTTAAATACTCTTGTTCACATTATTCAAATGCAAAGTGTTTTCTCCATTTAATGCTGGTGTTATGGCTAGAGAATAAAATCAAAATTGGTCATAAAAGGAGAGTAATCAGAGTCTGAAAGAGTTGTTCATATAGCTACTGGCAGGTAAGTTGTAGCTTATCTCTGATTTTGATTTATATTAGTCCATGTTTATGGCATCATTATCAGAAAGTGGCAGTGATCCTGTGCATGACACATAGCACTTGTTAAAGGGTAAAACTGATGCTTCCCACCATTGTCCTGTGGCAGTAAGGAAGAGGTTTGTGCACAGTGTGTGTCAAGTTGTAGAGGCTGACTGTTGGTGAAGGAGCCAGACAAAGGCAGAAAGGCAATTCCAGGCAGAACTCCTGTAACTGCAATGTGCCTTTGGGAGGGAGAGCATCAGTGTCCTTGAGGTACCAGCTAATGGCTGAGCTGAAGGAATGCCCTGATGTGGGGAGGCAAATAGTGCATTGATGGGTTGTCACATCAGTTGTGAGCAGGAGGATCAGCCCCTTTTGCAGGTACAGTGCCAGCACCTCACCTTTATTGCAGCTAATCCTGGAGACCATCAAAGCAGCCTGTAATAAACATGTCACTGCAAAGCCATGGCATCTGTGCTAAAGGAAAACAGCAGCAACACTTCAAGGTTTTAGATCGAGTTTCAGCAAACTGTAGAACTAAATAACTGTCCTGAAGACAAAACAATTGATGGAGATGTTTGGGAAGGGGCAGTGTATTGAGTTGCAGTGCTTATGCTGGCAGAGGTAAGTGCTACTTGAGGGGGTGTGTGGCCAATTGCTGAGCACACACAGACCCATTGCCACAAAAGGTGAAGCAGCCCCTTCAAGCAGAAGCCTTCTGCTCTGCTGATCCGTTGCAGTGACTTCACAGCTATCCTGGGACATGATGACAGCCCAGCCTCCACAGCCTGTCTCTCTCCAAAGCTGATCCAACAAGCTGCAGCTGATTCCCTTGGAAAGCTTTTGCCCCTTGCAGCTGGCAGGTCTTACAGCTCCCTGCTCTGAGGGCCAGCCCAGCCACCCACGGGCTACCCACTCCCACCTCACAAACGTGCCTGTTCATCCCAGCTGATCCTGCTCCACATTCGGTGTCACATTCACAGAGTTGTACTGTATCTCCTTGGTTAAACTGGACACAGAGTGGGGAAGGTTTGGGCTGCAGTGAGATGTCACTAATACTGAGTTCTTGTCACAAAGGCTGAGTTCTGACCTTTCTTAGGAGGGTGTTAGTTTACAAGCAGTTACAGAAGAGAAGAGCTTTGCCAAGTAGGAATAAATGTGCTTTTAAAGGAGAAATCAATGGGTTTGCATTTTATATATAAACAGTAAAATCATGATCAATTTGACATTTATCCAATATGGCTGTAGGAGAGCACAGAAAAATGAGATATAATCATATAGAACCTCTGACATCTCCAGCCTTGTGCATCAGCCCCTGAGATGGGGAGAGGAACCTGGTCGCCTGTTAAACATGAGCTTCTTTGTAATTTTCAATTATTAACAAAACTCTGAACAGGACTCCAAAAGATAAAAGCTTGTCCTGAGAGAGGAAGAATTCAAGGGAACGTGTTTTGCTTGGATGTTACTGAGAGGATGACTCTGTTTGTCTGCAGTTCCCCTCTGCCTCAGTGTTTGACAATATCCATAAACATCACAGAGTGCTTTGGGTTGGAAGGGACTTTAAAGATGATCCAGATCCAAACCCCTGCCATGGGCAGGGACACCTTCCACTATCCCAGGTTGCTCCAAGCCCCATCCAACCTGGCCTTGAACACTTCCAGGGATGGGGCAGCCACAGCTTCTCTGGGCAACCTGTGCCAGGGCCTCCCCATCCTCACAGGGAAGAATTTCTTCCCAATATCCCATCTAATCCTATGTTCTTTAAGTGCTTTGTGTGACTCCAAAACATAGAGTGAACAACAGCAGCAGATCATCTTAAAATAGCTTTTTTTTTGCAGCAATGTTGCAAATGTTCTTCAGCTTTAGTAGAAGCAGATATTGAGGCTCTGTCTGTGATGGCACTGACACTTGTCCTGCTTTCTCTGGGGATGCACCACTGGCCCATAAATCCACAGACCCTGCTCTGTCAGTCTGGTCTCCATTTCAGTGCATACTGGCCTTCAGACAGCCAGGTCACTTTGCTGTATATTGAAGGGTTTGGAGGAAAACTGGCGTAGCAGGTTGGATTAATTCAGCATCCTGCCTCCCGGGAAGGGCTCACACACCAGAACCAAATCCCTTATCCACACAGTTAGTTTCTCCTTCATTTCACATTTATGTAAATGCCTCCTTACTGGTTCTGTTCACATAAAAACCATCACAGTGAGTCAGGCCAAGAGGCCTTGCAGCCCAGACTCTGTTTCTGACAGGAACTAATTTTGAAGAACAAGTTGCAGAAGCCAGGAAAGCTTCAGAGCAGTCTTCCACCTCCCACACTCTCCTTGCTTCCAGCCAGCAGGAATTTAGGAGCCAGGGGTTGCACTTAACGATTGTTTTGAATGGCCACCACTGTGGCCAGCTTCCATACCCAAATCCTAGTTTCATCTCTGCAATACCCCTTGGCAGTGTGTTTAAAAAAACCTAGTTGTGTGATTTGTACAAACCTTTTTTATTAGCACTTGTGGAAGCTTTTTAAGGGTTTGAAGGTTTTTAAGTTAAGGTTTTTAACGCCTTTACTGTTCTCAGAAGTATTTCTTTTTATTGCTTTGAAATGTTGCTTTGCATTTCATTGCTCATTCCCTGATGGCTCTGTTGTGGTGATAATGTTAGAGAAAGAGGAGCAGTGTGTCAGTGCCTTTTTTTATTTCTGATGTTGAATTCTTTAGCAGAAATTCATAATCCTCCCTTTCACAGATTCCTATGGACACAGCTATTAATTAACAGGATTTCCTGGCTAACCTTTTTATTACAATTTTCTGGTGCTGTTCAGATCAAATGTGAGCAATGGAGTAAATGGCTTGGGGTGCTTCTCACACTGTGCAGTGCCACCCATGCACGGGGCCAGGCTGGGAGGTGGATCCCCATAGAGCTGGCAGTGCCATGGCTCCCTTGGGAGCAGCAGTGTGTGCCTGGTGCCCCAGCTCCACATTCCTCTGACCCTGTGTGTGTGTCAGAGCTGCCACAATACCACCACCTGCCCCTTTTCCTCCATTCCTCCTTCTCCTTCCCCTCTTACCCCCCCACATCTCTGCTCTCCCAAGCACCTGGTGCTGCTTCCATCCTCCTCACCCATTACCTTTCCCTTCGGGAAGACACCCCTTGCCAGGGATTACTTGATAACCTTCCTGCATCCTCGTTCCCTGACCAAGTTCCTTCTCTCTCTTGCAGCCCCCACGTGCCCCAGCCTCTGCCTCAGGCTCTGCCAGGATGGTGCCACACTGACCCTGCTCTCCCCAGGGCTGCCACCACCTTTTCCCCTGCTCTGTTCCTTCTCCTGGCACACACTCCCCTGTCGTCGTCTCCTCAGGACACTCATTGTGTGACTCCACGGCCGCCTGCTCCGCACACCCACCCCAGCCAGGCTCCTCTCCCTGCTCCCACGCTCCTCCCAGCACATCTCCAGGGCTTGGCCTTTCCCTCTGGAACAGAGAGCCAAGAAGGGAGGCACTTGCTTCCAACAGGACTTCCTGCTCCCCAGTGCTCCAGGCAGGGGCAGCATTTCAGAGGAGGCTTTGTTTAGCGGCCACTGGAGGTTGGTACCTGGGGACAATAACTTGCTTGTTCCTGTGTGACAGACAGCCATCAACTGAGGAGCCCAAGGGTGAGGTTCTTCTCCATGGAGGCCTCCCAGGATGTCTTGTTGTCCCCTTTGACTCCCTTGGGAACAGCTGCTTGTGCTGGGCTGGCCGGGGCCTTGGCATGTGAAACTGATTTATAAATTGGGTCCCTGAGTGAACAGGGCTGGATCTTCCTCTGGGCTCCTGTCCTTGGCTGTGATCCTGCCCCTTCCCAGAGTTATTTCAGCCTGGGGCTCTCTTTGACTCTTGTTCTAACATTGACTTCCAATTTCAGTCCATTGTCCCTGGCTTTCCCAAAAACCTGAAGCTCTGGCCCAGCCTGCTGCTTTCCTCTAGGTCAGCTTTTCCTCCTGGTGCAACCACTTTCCTCTGTGTGCCCAGCCATGGGAGCTGTTGGGATGCAGGAGGTGAGAGCCTTCCAGCCTTCCTAGCCTTTGGTCTAGAGGACAGCCCAGTCTGACCAGTAGCAACCAGGCATTCCAGCTACTGGGAAAGATATGGCAGGGCCCTGACTGCTGCTGGGGTGCTCTGTACAGACAGTGAGCAGCCTGTGTGCAGGGCTCTGGCACATGCAAGAAGAAGATCTTGCCAGATATCAAGCCTGTTCTCAGAGACGTGCACGTTTCCCACTAAAGTGGATTTTCTCTCTCATCAGGCTGGATTTTCTTTGAAAAAGGGAGAGGGTCCATCCTCATATCAGAGCCCTTCTTTCCTTCTGTCTCTTCTCCAAATTATGAGCATTTAAACACACTTCTCATTTCAGGGTTTGTTCTAACTGGCAAAATATGTATTTCCCTTGCTCATTCTTGAACATTTTGGGACAGTTGTGCTGGCTATTCTCCAGAAGTACCGAGTTTGTGACAAACATGCCCTAAAGAAAATAAAAGCCCGAAGTGATCATCTTTGCCGAAGCTTTAAACCACTGAAAACAAGTTCTTAAAACTGGAACTCCTGGACATCCTTAGGATGCTGCAGCCAGACCCATTTGTGTCATTCTCCTCCCCTGCTTTATCCTCATCCTTGCTCTTTGTTCCCACCTTTTCCCAGTGCACAGGGTGCTCCGTGTGCCCTGCTTTCACTGCAGCAGGGCTGTTCCCTCCCTCATCCTCCCCGATTCACCCCCATGTTATTCTCTCGCTGAAACTGAGCTGGGCCTAGCTAAGCGGGGCTCTGCTGTCTCTGGCCTGCGGGGGCGACCTGCAATCACTCTGCCGGCCTCTGATCTTGCACACGTTTTGCTCCGATGTGGTACCTGCTTCCAGTCCGGCTGTGGGATGTGCTGTTGAATGTTTACTGTGCTCTGAAGGACGTGATTTTGTGCTGTTTTACAGTGCTTCCTTTGGTAGAAGTAGTGACCTGAGCAGTCCCTACATTTCAGCCAGTCCATCTCTAGCTACCTCACCCACTGCCATTGGCTCATCTACCTCCCCGGGCACCCCGTGGCAACCTGTCTCTTCCTGCCCCACATCCCTCGGTGTGAACACTGCTGCATCAGCCCACCACTGCACCAGGTAACGGCTCCCGGCGGAGAGAATGCTGCCAAAAGTCAGCATTTGGGTTGGAAGTTCTGAGTTCTGGAGTGGATTGTGGATTGGAGGTGTGCTTCCACATGGGAAGCGCTGATAAGCAATCCCAGAATGATTAACAATCCCAGAATGGTGATGCTGGGCAGCTCCTGTAGTGGGTGTGCACTGGCAGGCAGTGACAGCCCACGTGTGACTGTGGCCCGTGCTCAGGTGTACAAGCTCTTGGAGTTCCTTCCTTCTGCTTATTCACCAGGTAGATTTTTCTAATCATTTTTGCTACAAACAGGGATGTGAAGACTATGAATTCCTCCCACTTATTCTTCTCCAAATTTTATAAAACTCATTTTACTGTGGCTGTTCTCTATGAACACACGAGTGCAGAGCGAGGAGGATGATCTGTCCGTGCTCCCTCGAGGAGGCTGGGTTCAGTCAGACTTGAGTTCACTTGCTTTGCTTTCCATATGTCTTCTTTATTTCAGAGCCCCTTTCAGGCACCAAACTGACTCTGCTGTAGAGAACAGCCCAGAGGGCAGCTGTGTTACCCCTCTGGGTGTAATCACAAACCGGGCCGTGCCCGGCGCTGCCAACGGCACCGCGAACACCGGGGCCGCCTCCGCCCCGGGGAAGGACCTCTCGGCTGAGGAGGCCAGGGAGCGCAGAAGGTCAGTGGGCAGTGGGCTCTGGTGGTCCCCTGCGTGGGCAGCTCTCACGTGGTGGTCATGGTGGGTTGTAGGAACTGGTTTTTGGGTGCTCTGTGGAGTTCCCAGGCTGCTGCCCCTGCTCCGGCTGAAGGTTTTGAACTGAGTCATCGCTGGCTTGTAGGTTAAATTTAGTTTCATAATTTTCTTCTTGTCTCTTCAGCATCTCAGTCTTTTTCTTCAGTACTAATCTCAGCTCCTCATCTCAGCCCCCCCAGGCTGTGGCTATTCAGGGACAGGCAGCACAGCAGCCACTCACAGGAGGTTCTCTAAAATGAATCCCATCCTAAAAAGAGTGTTGGACTGAGGCACATTCACATGAAATCTGTTCCTCTGATTCTGCTCAGCTGGATTTGTTTGTGTCAAATAAACAAATGATGGAGATGTCTGTGCTGCACAGGTCCCCCAGATTCCCTCTGCAGTTAGTGGGGGAAAATATTCCTGGTGTGTGTAGGTGTGTGGTGTGGGAGGAGATGGACTCCAGCAGCAGGCACAGCTCTGACTGACTGTAAAGGCCAGAGGTAGGAGTTTGCCATGTGCGACTGAGGCCATTCCAGCAGTAGCAGCATTGGGAAGGACTCTGGATCTAGCTGGTGGTATCTCTTTCTTATCACATGATGTTATTTTAAGACTGGGGAAATGCAAACCTGGGAAGTCAGAGCTCTTTTCAAAGGAACTTTATCCTGTGCATTAAGTACAGAATATCAGGTGATCCATATTTCTTCCTGCAAGCAGGTTAACTGTTCCAAAATCTGTCTCTTCTGCTGTTATCAGTGAAAACAAATGGTAATAAATAAAATGCAGCAATTAACTATGTGTTTCTAACCAGTTCGTGGAGAGTTTGCAGTAATTCAGTTCTTCCAAACTAAAATAGTGATTTATTGAAAAGCAGCCCTTCCTGAGTGGAGAGAGTGCTCTGACACGTTTTAAATGGCTTGAGGCCACGGGATGGGAAAAGCAATAATGGGAATTATCAGCTTGCAAAGGTAAAGGTGGTGGGGCTGATCTACAGTGTCCACGCAGGGTGGGCTGTTCCACTTCACCTGCAGCACATTCAAGCAAGGTGGGCTGTGCTGTTGGAAAATAATCCAATTTTTAATGCTGTTTGGGCTTTTTTTTTTATTCCAGGGCTAGCATAGGGAGTGCCTGGGAGGTATGACAAGCATTTTGAAGGAGCCACATTCATCAGCTCCTGTGCAGGGACAGTTTGCAGGAGCTACTGCAGAGTATCTTTGAGAGAACACTTGGGTTAACCCTGGAAGTGCCTCTGTGTGCTCCTGTTTTACTGGAAGTCACTTGGCTGGGGGTCATTTGCAATTGAATCGAGATGAGCTGCCAAAAGATACTGCCAGTGCCCAGTGAGGTTGTGCAAGAGGACAGAGTGAGTATTGTGCTTTCAGTTCACACTTCAGACCTTTCATAACAGTCTCTCTATTTTGGCAAACCCTGAATCAAGTTGCAGAAGCAGGATTTTCCCTGGAGAAGTAGGCTGCACAAACCCCCTCCCAGACTTCTGGCACTGCCTGCAGACAAAGAACTGGACTGGAATAGTTAGTTGTAGATGCCCAAAAAAGCATCCTTTAATATTACTACATTGGCATTTATTACCAAATTTATTTCTATAAATAGTACACAAGATCTGTTTGTCTCCTGCGTTTTTATTAGAGAACCATCTCCTGTGAATTATGGTGATGCAAAGAGAAAATACCAGAAAATTCCTCCCACCTTTAATTGATGCTTTGAAACTACTGAGAGGAAAAAGGCCAGCAATGATGCATTGTGCTCATGGGGAAGGAAACCTTACTGATGGATGTACATCCTCACAGCAGGATACAGTGACTGGGAGCTGCCTGCACCTTGGAACTGGGAGACATGGACCCAGAGACACAGGAGGGGTCACCTAAATGAGAAAAGCTTTTTTGGGAAGGCTACCAATTCCAGTAAAATAAAATAAAAAAGCAAATGGCAAACAGTTGTCAGGGCAGTGCTGTATGGATTTCAGTTCCCAGCGGCAGCTGTTGCAGGAGTGTTTGGGCTGCTTTCGTGTTTCCAAAGCTCCAGCCCTCTCTTAGCAACAAAAACATAAACAAGCTCATCATCTAATATTAGATCACAGGGATATCTCCAAGCTTGTGGCCTTAAAATTCTCTGTGAAGCCAATAAAAAAAAGCAGAAGAGGCTGCTTAGGACTGGGGAGGAGGGACTGGTGCAGAGCTCTGAAGTGCTGCTTTGCATCCTGTGGTGGCCAACAGGCCTTGTCCTGCCCCACCACAGCATTTCGTCTGTGGTGCTTCAGCTGTTCCTTGTTTCCCAGCTGAGTTGGTCAGGAAATGCTCCAGTAGCCGAAAAATAGTGTGAATTACAAAGGGGAGGAAAACAAACAGCAAAGGGGTGGCAGAGGAGGGATGGGTGTGAGGTGTGTGATGCCCTGTGGACACCGGACCGTGGCAGGGCAGTGCCGGGGTTGGGGCCAGATGTCCTGGCTGTCCAGGCCGCCTGCTGCCATGTGTATTCCATGGATCCGTGTGCAGCCTCCCGGCACCCCAGTGGCACTGCAGTATGCTGATGCTGGAGCCTGGAAATGTGCCATCTCCCACAGGCAGGGGGTGTGCCAAGCAATTTCTTTTCGGTTTTTCCTGGGTATTTTGGTGCTGTCTGGCCGTTTGGATGATCTCCTGCCAGAGTCAGATGGTCTCCCATTGCAAATGTGTTTGTCCAGCTGAACGCAGACAGCCCTGGCCCTGCTGAGGGGGGATGTTGTCCCCACAGTGTCTCACACAGACCCTGTTGTTCCCAGTGCAGGGGGGTCCTGTTGGTTGGAGCTCGCTGCTGGATTTACCACCTTCATCCAGGGTGACAGCGGCCTCTAGTGCCACCAAAAGCTCCTTCCCAAAGTTATCGGGGCTCTTGTCTTGCAGGCTCAGAGCAGGGCTCTGGTCACAGCTTCTCCCAGGAGCCCTGTGCCACAGCCCCCCCGTCAATATTCCTGGTGTCCCGGCCTGGCTGCTCAGAGCTGTGTCCCCTGAGCGTGGAAAGGGGGTGCAGGGCCGTCACTTGTGCCATCACATATCTGTGCTGGAAGGAAGGTCTTGGGGATCTGACTGAAGCTTTTCGTACTCTGTGTTCCCAGAACAGCTGGAAAGGTGACCACGCAGCCACAGCTGGCACTGGGGTGAGACACACTTTGCCTGAGAAGTTCTGAAAGGCAAGTCTGTGCTCTCAGTTGTGTGACCAGTTTAAAAGGAGTCTTGAATTTGAAATCTCTCCTGGTTTGGTAAAAACTAGGATTTTAGTTTGACCTTCCTCTGTTTTTACTCCCAGCCATTGTGTTCTTTCTGTTCCTCAGGAAGGTTCCAGCAAGGTGGTTCCAGCACTTGCCATCAGACACACTCTTACAGACAGGAAACTCATCCCTCTCTTCCTTGTTTTTTAATGTATTCTGACCAGTTTCTAATCTGGGCCCCATCCCTGGAAGTGTCCGAGGCCAGGCTGGACAGGGCTTGGGGCAACCTGGGATAGTGGAAGGTGTCCCTGCCCATGGCAGGGGGTGGAACTGGATGACCTTTATGGTCCTTTCCAACCCAAACCATTCTGTGATTCCATGATAAATCCAGAGTAGGAGTGGGGTGGGCTTGTTTTCTGGGCAGCTTTGGGGCTGGCAGCTCTGCTCAGCCTGTGCCTTCTTGCCCTCTAAAGTTTCCCCTAGAAATTTATTTTAGCTGAAGGAAGTTCAGTGATGTACCCGGTAAACATGTCCAGCAAACATTTCTATTTCCTTCTTCATTCCCAAGAGGATTTCTTTTCCATTCTTCATTCTAAGGATCCAGCTGCTAATTATAGTAGTATACATTAAAAATATATTAATAACTGAATCCTCCTCCACCAGTACTGTTAGAGGAACAATATTTGGCAACTCCTTTTTCCTCATGATTCTTGTCCTGTCCGGATTCAGAGCGTGTCTCCTGTAGGATGAGCACAGATGTCCCATGTGTCTGTTAACCCCTATTATCTGACAAAATAACCCCCCTTGATTCTATACAAAAGTTAAACAATGACATTTGTGTTCGAGGGGGTTTTAAATGTCACTTGAGAGGAGCTGGTAGAAAAAGTGAGCTATCAGTGCCACCTTTTTTTTTACTAGTATGTGACTCTATAATCCTTGTCACTGAGTGATGTAAAGCTGAGTGGTCTTAATCTCCTGGGAACGATCCCTGGGGAAGCAGAGCAGTGGGAATGCTCATGCAAGGAGCTGCTGCAGGGCAAGGGATGCATTCCTGTCCACACTACACAGCGGACAACAAGAAGTTAAGAGGTTTCTCTCTCTTGTGAAGAACTGAGCGATCATCTGGCACCTGCTGTGACAGCATTTCCCTGCCACTGCCTCTGCAGTCAATCGCTTTCAGATAAAGTTGTCCCTTTTTAAAAAGGCTGCTGGTGCAGATGACGTGGGAGGGCAGGAATTCTGCTGGCCGTGGGATTGTCCATGTTGGGAAGAGGCGAGATTGCTCCTGCTGGATCAGAAATCAGGCTGCATTTCAATTTGCAATAAGGTCGAGGTGTGGGCCAGGGTCGGTTCCCTGCGAGGGCTGTGAGCAGGTGTGGCTGCTCAGGGAAGGGGGGGATACTGGCATTTGCTTTGGGCGGAGGAGCCCAGGCCGTAGGTTGGCCTGCTAACAAAAGCAGGAATATATGCAGGATCCTTCAGGAATGGTCAAGGAAAGGAAGCGGGAACCACTTGAGCTAAGCATTGCAGAAGAACTGCAGCTTGGCAGCGTGGAGCAAGCAGAAGGTAAAACTGCCTTCCCCTGCCCTGCCCATGAGTGTGTTTGCAGTTCCCTTGGGTTACTGATGGGATCCACTGCCCTGTGCATGCACTCCCCGTCGGCTCTGACAGCACTTGGTGTAACAGCACCTTCTGGCCCCCGTGCTGTCCAGGTGCTGCTACCTGGGTGTTCAGGGGCTGGGCTTTACTAACTTGGACATGTTGAGATACTGCTCTGTGTCCAGTATGGCCATTAAAGCAAAGAATGGACCCGGAGTATTTGTGGAGATCCTGTGTGTCAGTTCAGCCGAGAGCTAATTCAGCACTAACTCAGCTACTCCATTACATCCTTTGCTCCACAGCACCGACCTGTGGATGTGACAGGTGGAGGAGCCAAGGAAGCCAGGTTGCCTCCCTGGGATTTCTAAGGAAAAGTTTTGTGCAAACTTGATTAATCTTCTTTTCCTTAGAACGGTGAACGCTGGAAATTGAACCAGAAAATGCATTCTAAGCTCAGTGGGAAATGGAAATTTTTGATACATTATTAATATTCAGTGATACTTTCTGTAATTCAGCTGGGGCTGATTCATGATCCTGTTCCTTGGAGCTACTCAGGCATCTCCTGGGCGGCCGCTCCCACTGGGTGGCAGTGGAAGGCTGCTGGGAAGTGCTGGCCAGGCGAGCATCGCTCCTGGGCCTTAATCACTTCAGTAGCTGAACCTGCTTTATCACCATTAAGTTTTGATTTTATTTTATTTTTCAGTTGTAAAAGACAATTTCACAAATATTCAGGTTTTTGTCAAGTTAATTTTTTCCCCAGGAAAATTTCCTGGTTTAGACTGTGTAAACCAGCTTTTGGGAAAGCTGTAGCAGGTCTGCTTGAGGTTGTTGAAAATGTCAGATTGTGTTGGCTCACTTGAAAATGAGAGAAAAGCTGACAGAGGCAGGACACTCACACCTTTGCCTTCATTTCCTGTGTCAGTGGCAGGAGATGGAGTTCCATCCTGCTCTGGTTCATGCAGCAGATTTTTAATGCAGGGATCCAGCTCCTGAGGACTGCAGACAGTGCACATTGTTCCCTGTCACAGTGACAACGCACTCAGTGCTCTGTATTGACACCTGATGTCCTGTGCTGAACACAAACCCTTCCAAAGTATTCCAGCCTGGAAAGCTTTGCACTTGTGATGGGCACAGATGTTTCATTCAGTATCTCAGGGGCAGTTCATAGGGAAAGGTGTTACTTTGGATTTGCTGCACTGTTTGTTTTCCTCTTCCAGAAAAAATTCCTGGTTCGTTTTTTTTTAAACAAGTACATTTTTTTTTCTTCTGGCTGAACTTTAAGGGTCTGGGTTCAGCAAGAGTTGGAGCAGCCAGTTCAGGGAATGTGATCACTGTACTGTTTGTTGCCTCTTCACCATGATGCTGAGTGACATTAATTAATGCAAAGGGGTTTCACTGATCATTAAAAGCTTCTGCTCTATGCGTTCATTCCCCTAGCCCCAAACTTCTGAGCTCTCAGGAGGTACCAATGCTGTATCTTATTCCTCTGGCAGAGGAAATGCAGGGCCGTGTTCCCCCCTGGATCTGCAATCTGAGCACTCCTCACCCTGTTCTGGAGCAGCCCTGGCTGCTGAGGAGGCACAAGGAGCTGCTCTGGAGACACAGGAGATCTGAACATGGAACCATGGAATGCTTTGGGTGGGAAGGTTGGTTGGGACCCTAAATCTCATCTCATTCCACCCCCTGCCATGGGCAGGGACACCTTCCACTAGGCCAGGTGGCCTTGGGCACTTCCAGGGATGGGGCATGGGAAAGGACAGGCAAAACCATCCAGAACCCTGAGATGGGAAGTGTTCTTGGAGCATCAGCTGCCATACATGTAACCTCCCCCCACTGTAAACATCCCATGGAAACAGGAGTTCTGCAGGGATAAAGGGTGCTTATTGTTTTGATTAACAGATGACGAAGATCACAAGTCCCTTAATCTCTCAGATCAGCACCTGAGCATGTTGAGCAAAGCAAAGCTGTGACAAATGAAGAATTTAATCTTTTCCTAGTGAAGCTGCTAATCATACTGTAACCAGGGGGCTGAAATTCAGACACTGAAACTTGCCCGAGTTGAAAATTCACGGTCCAGATTGAAAAACAACAGCTCCCACCAGCAAAAGACCTGAAAATCGGGCAATTCTCAGCTGAGCCTTTTTGAGCCAGCTGTGAAAGGCTTTAGGAGCATGATCCTGTTTTCCCTCTGTCCTCAGCTTATTTAATAACTCTGCATTGTCAGGCTTTCTCCTCCCTCACTCCCAGCTCCAACACTTGCAGAGTCTGATATGTCATCCTTCTCTCCTGCCTGTTGAAAGGTCTCTCAGAGCACATCCAGCTTCTGGCAGTTTCTCTAATGTCTATTTCCAGTGGGCTGATGGGCAGAATGTGTTAGCACAGGGATAAATTCAGGGAAGAACTGAAACCTGTTGCTTGGATGAAAGAGCAGGAAAGTTTCTTTTTCTGACTGTTTCCATGTCATTGCCAATGATTGACTTGCTGCTGGGGACATAGTTCATTATCTGACTTAAGGAATTGTATTTTGGGAACTGCTGTCAGCATTGCTGCCTGCAAAAGTTGCACTTGCTTCTCCTCCCTCCCCCAGCTTATAGATAGTTATTTGCTAATGGCAACTATCCAGTTGGTAGGAATGCATTGCTGGGATGCTGTACTTTTCCAATTGTTTCCTGGGGAACAGTATCTGTACTTGAGGCTTTTGCTGAGCTTTTTTTTCTTATCTTCCTTTTATCAGAGTGTGCGTGAGATTTTATATATAAACATAAATATGTATATCGGTGTATATATGAGAGATAGACAGATAGACAGATATGTGACAAAGACCTTTCAAATCACTGCAGTATTTGGAATAGTGACACATGTATTGTACTCTTCTTAAGAACAGCAATTTCAAACAGTTGAGAGTGAATATCCACATGGGTTCCCATACTCTGAGTGCACCTCCATGTGCACAGGAAGCCAAACCTGTGCCCGGCTCCCCTTACTTGTGTTCCCCAGATCTGGAAGCACCAAAAGTCTGTGTTGGCTTCCAAGAAAACTGTCAATGTTGTTTCTAGTCTAGTGAGTGTAGTTCAGAGTCACTCCTAAGCTGGAAAGAGAATTTGGGCTGAGAGAGGAGCAGTTGCAGAGGGCACAGGACAAGCTTTCCTCCAGAAGAGCCCCATTCCCAGACACCAGGCACCCTGTGGTTACTGTGCAACTTGTGTCCTTACTGTGCTGCCTACAGGATTTGGATTTATTGGAGAAGGACATGATGGGGATGGGGGGAACCCACTGTGGCCCATTACAGCTCATGGGGGGGTATCTCAATTTTCAGCCTGACAGCAGAACGAAATTCCTTGAACCCACTTTGAGAAATGGGCAGCTGTAGCACTTGGTGGATGTTTGGCTTCCAGATTTGTTACCAAGTTTTCATGGAATCCCAGATAGGTTTGGGTTGGAAAGAACCTTAAAGTCCATCCCATTCCACCCCCCACCATGGGCAGGGACACCTTCCACTAGCCCAGGCTGCTCCAAGCCCTGTCCAACCTGACCTTGGACACTTCCAGGGATGGGGCAGCCACAGATTCTCTGACACACCTGGGTGATGTAAAACTCCAAGTTTTGCATGTTCTTGCTGTTTCCTCTGGTCCTGGGTGATGTTCTGCCAAAGGACTTCATGGTGGTGGATGGTGTTTGCCACAAAGGCTTCAATCTTTGAGTGCCTCAAGGAGTTCAGGATGGTAGGAAAGGAGACCAGAGTTGTAAAAGGATTGGTCCTTTTGCTTGTGTGTTTCTTAAAGAAATTCACCTTTTGTTCTTGTTACCTGTGCACCAATTAACAGGGGATTGTAACTTCTTTTTCTGCATCATTCACCCTTCACTTGAGAGGGGTTTCCCTCTATGATAATTCTTTTCCTCTGGCCAAGGTTCTCTAACACACAGATCTACTCTTATGTTCCTGACTTACCAGCCTTTATATCCAGCCTTCCTATTGCTCTTATTTGAATCTTCCCTTCTGTTAGTATTTTATTGCAGCTCCTTTTGCCTTTAGATGGTGACGAATAGTTGAGATCCACCTTTGTGTTGCACTGTCCTCACTGAAAGAGTTGACAGAGAAAAATAGGTGCTCTCTTGAAAATAGGCAGAATTAAGTGGGAGCCAGGTTCATCATTCAGTTACCAGGTTTTTTTCTAGCTAATCACAAACCAAAAGCCTGTAGCTCTCTCAAGCCAGCAGGACACACTTGTCTCTGTCTCTGGGAGCTGTAAACCTCTGCAGTGGTTTTGCTGACTCTCACATACACATCTCAAATAATTTCTATTCTGCTCCTTGAACTTGCAGCCAAAACTCTGGTAAAAATCTGTTCTGCTTTATACGTGCCTTGAGGTTGACGTGATGGCTGCTCTTATTTCATGTATTTCCCAGAGAAAGCTTATTGCAAGGAAACACCACACATGGGGATGTTCCCAGATCTGCTTGGATCTGGGGATATTTGCTTGAATTAATAGGATGACACAGGCACTGCAATTGAGCAAGCAGTGTGTTCCTTGAAAACGTAATTAAAAACTCAGTGGCTTGTTTACAGGCTCACCCCCATTTGGTGCCTGTGCCCTGCAGGCTGCTGTGCTCTGCAGTGTTCCTGCTTGGAGAGCAGCGTGGAGCTCTGCCTGTGCCACCCAGCCCAGCCCAGCTCTGAGCTGATCTGACTCGCCGTCTCCTTCCAGTGCATTTGTTCTCTCTCTTCCAGCTCATTTAGCACACTCAGATCTCTCAAATTTCAAAATCTTCAACCAAAGCGACGCATTGTAAAATTGTAAAACCTGGTTTTTCCCTCCCTTCCCCCCCAAAATAAAAACAAAGCACACAAGAGCCCGAGCAGAGCAGTCCTGGGCCTGCATTGCCAGCAGGGACAGGGCTGCTCTGTGTGTGAGGGGTGTCAGCACAGCACCCGGCACAGGCTGTAGCTGCTCCCTTGGAGAAACCAGCTCTGTCACTGTGCAGGGGCTCTGCTGACTGGCCTCTGAAAATCCAGTTATCTCATGCTGTAAATGGCTCTGGGTGAGCTCCAGGACGTGATGAATTGTGTCCATGGAAAGAACCCAGAAGTTGGCGATCGATAGCGGCCGCGGCTGAGCCGCACGGACCGGCACAGTGTGCTGTGGGTTCGACTCCCCAAATCGCTGATGAGGCTGTAACATGGTCACGTGTTTATAGAAATTCTGGGAGAGCAGAGGGAAAACTGGGAGGATGCTGGGGCAACAGACCCAAAATGTTTTTCCTCTTGCTGAATCCACAGCAAAGCTGTGGCTGAAGGTTGAACCGAGGGAAATCCTGCAGCCTCCTGCAAACTGCCTGGGCTGCCCCTGCCACAGAGCCCTCCCTGTGCCTGAGGCTCACCTGTTCCCCATTTCTGAAACTCCTTTAAAAACCTGTTTTCTCCTCTCCCACATCCATGGCAGGAGCTCAGTGTTCTTTCCTTTTGTGTGCAAAACCATTTCAGCTGCTGGAAGCATGGCTTGGTGTTACTCACCTGTCCTGGGACAAGCACAGTGTGCCCACTGCAGACCTGCCTCTGTGTGAGCCAAATTCCTCCTCAGGCAAAGGCAGGGCTCACCTTCCTCCTCTTATTGCCATATGTGTTTGCAGCTCCTACATACCTGTAACTCCTACATAACTGTGTTCTCATTGCAGGGTAAATTCCACTGATTTAAATTCCACTGATTCAAAGCCATTGCAGTAAACTGGCCACCTCACACCATGCTGAGCTATAAATTTACTTGGTTTATGTGTTTCAAGAATTTATTTTGTTCTTACTACTGCTCTGAACTTCATTTGCAGTATATTTTGCAAATGCATTCTTCCTGTAGGTGGCTTATTGCTTCTGGCTGCTGGACAAACAGCATTGTGTCAAAAGCTGCAGAAAATGCTTATTGTTTCCTTAATGTGCTGTTACCTGGGCAGTACACACACTGCAGCAGGGAGAGCAGAGCTCCTGCTCTGCAAAATTAGGAGTTGCACAGCTTTCATTCATCAAACAACGGCTTTTTTTTGTTCATGAAACAGCAGATTCTTGGGAGGCAATCATCCCTCTGAAGTGTAGGCACTTCCCGTGTTGGCATATCCATCACAACTTGCGTGTCTGTCTGGATAATCAATGGGAAGAGATGAGCTCCTCTGCAGTGCATCCACATGGGCCGTGCTGGAGGCTCCTCTGGAGCTGATAAATCTCACCCTGAAAGCTCTGTGAGCCTGGCCAGGGACATTCCACTGCAGGCACCTCCCAGGGCACGGTTCAGAGAGTCCTGGAGTCTCCTGAGCTAAGGGACCCACAAGGATCATCCAGTTCAGCTCCTGACCCTGCACAGACACCCCAACAGTCTCACCCTGTCCCTGAGAGCGTTGTCCAAACCCTCCTGGAGCTCTGGCAGCCTTGGGGCTGTGCCCAAACCCTGGGGAGCCTGGGCAGGGCCCAAGCACCCTCTGGGTGAAGAACCTTGTCCTGAGATCCAGCCTAAACCTCCCCTGGTTCATGCCAAGGCTTCATGCCATTCCCTCGGGTCCTTTCAGTGGTCACCAGAGAGCAGAGATCAGTGCCGGTCCCTCCAGGAGCCTTCAGTGCAGCATCCCCAGCACAGACCATCGATCCTGTGCACTCTCCTTGGCCTCTGGAGATCAGGGATGTTCAGGGCATAATTTATCAGGTCTAATACCTGTAAAGACACCAGTTTCAGGTGAGAAGACTCTCAGATGTGCCCCACAGCACTTGAGGAGATGTGAGGTGTCTGTCTCCCACAGAGGTACCTTCCAAAAGCTGAAGAACCCCCTGTGAAGGTCAGAGGTCAGGGTGCATTTGCTGCACAGCTGACCCGGCACTGAACGCAGGTCTTGAGTGTGGATAAAACACCATGGCAGATGATTTTAGAATGAGCCAAATTTCCTGATTCTCTCTGGTTTTGTCACAGTGCAGCAGCTTAGTGAACTTTCTAATAAATGTTTTAGCGTACTGGATCAGATGCAAATCCTCTTAAGCCCATTATCCTTTCCCTGAAAGTGGTCTTAGTGCAGAACCAGCAAAAGAGTCCAAGGACAAAGTAAGTGTATTCTGTGATAGACCTTCATCCCTCACTTGGCTCATTGCCCTTTGAATACTGTCAACGTCTGGCAGAGACAGACCTGCAAAGAACATTCCAGCACCCTCATCCCTGTACAGTGGGACAGTGTGAATAATCATTCCCTGTTACCCAGGCTGAAGAGTCCAATCTAATTAATCGTTTGTAAGACTGAAGCCTCTCGTGCATTATGGAAATCACTGCTGTGTACTCCCCTGGCTGCAGGAGCACTGCCCAATTCTTCAGCAGTTCCTCCCAGTCCTAGGGCACAGGGTGCAGTTTATGTATTTTCCTGTGGATAATTCTCTTGAATTCTCCCAGGTGTGACGAAATCCAGTGGTGCCCAGCTGTGTTTTAACCCTGTGGTTTTCAGTGTTAAGGAGTTCAGTTTATACAAAATGTGAAGGTCATTTCTTTAATTCCATGGCTTTTTCCAAGGTGTGTGACTGCAGTTCATCCGGTTCCTGGCATGATGGGTTTCATATTGATGAAGCCAGCAGATTGCAGGAATATGATCATGACTATAATGACAGGAAGGAGGGTCTGAAGAATATGCCAGTGCAGGATTTCTGTTCTGAGATCTTTATCTGAATGAGTGGGGGTTTGTGTGGGTTTGTTTTCTGTAATGTTACAAATCACATGGAATGGAGCAAATAATGTAGTAAATAGGTGCACCTTTTTAACAGAATGTGTCCAACACTTTGCAGGGTTTATTTAAAAGCTCTGAGAAGAAGGTGCTGTGAGTGTGTGTCTCACATTCTCATGGGGAAGTTGTCCCAAAGCAGCAGCAGGAGTAGAAGGAGCTAAAATTATTCATGTCCATAAGAAAGAGAATAATAGCTCAGGAGTCTGCAGAGACAGGAAGGCAGAACATCTGCTTTTTCTTTAACCTCTTCTGCCCCTTTTTTTTTCAGGTCGTATCTGACTCCGGTGCGGGATGAGGAGGCGGAATCACTGAGGAAGGCACGGTCCAGGCAGGCCCGGCAGACTCGCAGGTCTACCCAGGTAAAGAGTGGAAATACATTCATGTGTGAGATGAGGAGAGTTGATGTACTGGTTGCCCGTAGCAGCTGTGGCTGCCTCATCCCTGGAAGTGTTCCAGGCCATGTTGGATGGGGCTTGGAGCAACGTGGGCTGGTGGAAGGTGTCCCTGCTCATGGCAGGGGATGGAACTGGATGATCTTTAAGGTCTCTTCCAACCCAAACCAGTCTGTAATTCCGTAAAGAGGCAGGATTTTCTTCTGCTCCTAAATTATTTCTTAGGTTAAGGAACTTGTCTGCACTCACACTATTTTGGAGAAGTTCTGGGCAAAGTTCCTGCAGACAGTACAAAACCCTCCCCCAAGCATACAAGAGTTAGATTTCCAAGCTTTCTTTTCTGCACTGTACTTGCCTTTTAGTTTGTAGTGTGATCACATATATTTGAGTTGCTTTGAGTCAGTGAAATGTCAATACACTGGGAAATATGTTAAAGGCAACAGAATTCTTCCCTTTCTCTTACCATAGGGATGAAACATAAGCCTGGTCAGGTGCGAACCTGCAGCATTTTAAACTGACTGGAAGACTTGAAATCTAATTTCAGCCTGCAGAAGAGAAGGCTCTGGGGAGACCTTGGAGCCCCTTTCAGTGTCTAGAGGAGACCCAAGAGAGGGACTTTGTCTTGTCTGGAGGGACAAGACAAGGGGGAATGGCTTCTTACTACCAGAGGAGAGATTTAGACTACAAATTAGGAAGAAATTCTCCCTTGTGAGGATGGGGAGGCCCTGGCACAGGTTGCCCAGAGAAGCTGTGGCTGCCCCATCCCTGGAAGTGTTCTAGACCAGGTTGGATGGGTCTTGGAGTAACCTGGGATAGTGGAAGGTGTCCCTGCTCATGGCAAGAGGGTGGAACAGGATAGACTTTATTGTCCCTTCCACCCCAAAGCAGTCTGTGATTCTGTGCAATTCCAGGATTCTCCTTCCTTTCCCTGCAGGGTGTGACCCTGACAGACCTGCAGGAGGCCGAGCGCACCTTCAGCCGGTCCCGGGCGGAGCGACAGGCGCAGGAGCAGCACAGTGAGAAGGCCGAGGGCACCGAGGAGGGCGACAGGCAGGAGAGCCGGGCCCGGTGGAGCAGGAACACGGATGAGGAGGTGATCCCTCTGCCTCGGTGCTCGTTGCTTCAGAGCTCATGAAACCACTTAGGATAGCTGAGTTCAGGAGGAATTCACCTGGGGATCTTGATTTTTAAGGGAGGCAGACTTGCTGGAGAGAAGCAATGCTGAGGAGCAGCACCTGCACGAGGGAGGTGGATCTGGAGGTGCTGGAGCTTTGCTTTGGTCTCCTGGGGATTTCACCTTTCTGTCTCTTATCAGAAAATAAAACTCTGTAAATCCCAGAAAGTGGAATGAGAAGGCTAATGATAGAAATGTGGCCTGGATCCATCCTCACTGTGCAGTCTGGGCTGAGGCTTTATGTTCACATTTCTCCACAGATACTCCATGTGTAACAGAAAACTGGAGAGACCCATTCTCTTCTCCTGCCATCACCTCTGCTTTTTCACTCTAAATCATTTATATCTGTTAGATAAATTGTTTGTCCTGCCAATGGCTATAGGGACAAAGGGGTTAATCCCACATCTCCCAGCTGTGTACGATGCTCTCACACTGTAGCTGTACAATGATTTATTTTAACATTCATCTCCATCTGAGGGAATGAACCTGATCTGGCACAGGCAGTGAAGAAAACATTGCGCTCTGAAAGGTTACTACATTCCCTGAAATCCCCAACCTGCTGGTTCCTCTTCATTCTCCTGACTTTGTGTCCTGGCTCTGTTTGTAGTCAGTGTATCGGCGGCTGAGGTGCCCAGCACAGCCCGACAAACCCACGACACCTGTGTCTCCTTCGACAGCACCTCTGCTCTATACAAGTTCATACCTGACTCGAGCAAATAAATATCTGGGTCTGGACTCTGTGAACCCAGCAGACTTCAGAGGGGCAGCCACAGAGATGGAGAAAAATGGTATGTACCAGAAGAGTGAGGAATAGGCAAAGCTCAGGGGTTTCGTGTGTTTTAGAACTTCCAGTGTGTACGGACAGAGAGAATAAGTTCACTTGTTACTCTTAGGGGAGCTGCCACCTCATGAAACAAGTGTTATTTGTTCAAATGGAGTTAAACAAATTCCTATTGTTTGTAACAGAGGGATAAAAGGATGTTTTCCATTTTAGATAAATAAATGAGATAGTGATCCATGGAGTATTTAGATAATAGAGCTTGGGGGAAGAGGTTCCACTAAAACGGTTTAGAACAGGAGTAAGTCAGGATGACCTGGGGAGAGCTGCCAACTGGGGTAACCTCTGGCTCTGATGAGGGAAGGAGTGTGAGTATCCAGCTGTAGTAGGACACTGAGATTCCATTTCATTTGGTTTAATAACTCCTTTGTAATATAACACAAGCTGAGATGACCTTGATCAGCTTGAAAAGAACCCCAGAACCTTAGGAAAAGTGCAGATGTAAATCACTGAAACCAAAGCAGTCTTTCTTTGCTTGGCCAGAGTGTGAAGATCAGGATTCAGACGACAGATCCCTGAACAAACAGTCGATCCGTGAGCGGCGGCGGCCGAAAGAGAGACGGAGAGGGACCGGCATCATTTTCTCGACAAAAGATGTAAGTTTGAGTTCATTAGAAAGAGAAACTCAGTCTGTGATACCCAGGGTGAATTTCCTTCCAGTTCCAAACTTCAGATTTTTTTTCCCAGGCAGTTGATTTCCCAGTAGTCTTTCCCTCTCCACCTCTGTTCCAGGCTGGCACATCCAAGGTGGTGCATCCCTGTTTGGCCCATGTCACATCAAGTCCTGGGCTCTATTCCTGTGCCATAAATCAGTGGGAACCCTGCAGGACTGTGAAAGGGCCCACATGGGAGAGGAGAGATCAGAAGTCTAATTCCTTTGGAAGAAGGAGGTCACAAGCCACTTGTATTTTCAAATTCCTCTGAGCTCAAATTTGTCTGCTCTTTAGGTCCTCTGAAATGAGGCAGTGAGGAATAAAACCTGTGTCTGGGTCCCCTCCAGCAGCAGGTAACACTCACAGCATAGGTGCAGGAGAGCTGTCTTTGTCATGGTCATTTCTCTTAGTCTTGCTTTCAGAGGACTTCAGTCTTAGGGAAGAAATCCAACCTTCCAAATTTTGGTTAGAGCCTCAGGTAGGAAAATTCAGGACAGAATAAGAATTATGAAATCATGGTTAACAAGTTCAGTCTGGAGTCAGCTGGGGGATGCCATGGTAGTTTCCCATTGCTCCATGAAATCCCAGAGCTGTTATAGAGAGGCAGTGGCTAATTGAGAGGCTGCACAAGTGCAGGGTATCTGGGATGATGAGTCTTTCCTCATGGGGTCTAATTGAAGTGGAGATGTTTTTTGAAAGTCACTATTATGTCAGTATTTCAGATGTCTGTTCCCTGAGTTTATTAAGGAGTTCCTCCTCCTCCTTGTCCTGACTCTTCAGGAGCATTTGAATGGCAGGAGCCATCTAAGAGAGTCATTCTGTTCTCAATACCAGGATCTTCTAAATGGCCATTGGGTCACCAAACCTGATCTGATAATCAGCCAAAAGCATCTGGACAGGCATTTTTGTTGAGATTTCTTATTAGCTTTAACACCGAATAATTTCTTCACTGAACGGGTGGTCAGACACTGTCACAGGCTGCCCAGAGCAGTGGTGGAGTCACCATCCCTGGAAGACTTGGAACTTTGTGATGTGGTTTAATTGACATGGTGGCAAAGGTTGGACCTGATGATCTTGGAGGTCTTTTCCAACTTAACCATAGAACTATGGTTCTATGAACAATAAATTAACATCTTGTGATAAAGTCTTGTTGTCTCCACAGCTGCCTAATTATCTTGCTTGCTTTTCATCCTAGGACGATGATGAAGTTGATGGAAACGAGGACGTGAAGGAAACTCGGGTAAGTGAGACCATATGTCTCAATCACTGGTGTTTCACTCATGAGTGTTGGGGGCAAGAAGTGTTCTGTGGCTTTACTCTTGTCCATATGAGAGGTTCAGTCTCTGCTCAGGAGCTGAGTTTGAACAGGGAGGCAGTTCCAAGTCGCAAATTCGTTACTGGTTTCTCCTCTGAAAGACAAAGACTATCTGCAGACTGACCTAAGTTCAACGTTGGCTCTTGGAGGGCTGCACAGGCAGCTCTGGAGCCTGGAGGGAGAGCAGCAGAGCAGGGCTGAGCCTCAGAGCTGGGGGGCTGCAGAGCCTGCGGAGTGTGGCCGTCAGGGGTCCTGGGCAGGTGTGTCACCTTCGGTCTCAGAATCACCCTGACACTGTTATTTTGGACAGTGTGGTTTGGGTTTCTGAAATCTGCTCTTCTTTCTCCTCATGTATTTGGTTTCTTGTGGGAAATCATCTTCTCAAGGAGCATGTCAGAAGTTGTTCTGTGTCCCCCTCTTCTCGCAATAGTCTCATCATCCTTTGAGGCCCTTTTTTTGTTTTATAATAATTACTGAGTCCTTCCAAATTGCCTGGGTTTCCTTTGGTTTTGTCTGTCTTTGTCTGAAGCACATTTGAGCCTGACAACATGACTGACTGGGACAATGTCAAAGCTAAATACATTTCCAAGCTATTAAAGCACAACGTGCAAGACCTGGGAGAAGCAACAAGTGTAAGTTAAGGTTGGGTAGGGGTCAGCCTGCTTGTTTAATTTTTATTGTGATGTTTAATTTTTGATGCAAAACATTGAACTTGGGGCACTCTTTCCCTATGGTTTGCAACACGGTGAAGTGATTGAAGCATCGTTTAGTTGGAATTAACTGTTTCTCTGCTGAAAATTGGCAGTAACACTCTTCAGACTCTATTTTTTGTCTTTTTCTTGCAATATTTGGTCAGAATGCAGCAAAGTCATGGCAAGCCTTGGAGGGACCAGAGGCTCACATGGTGCTGGGGTGGCTTTTAGCATGTGCTTATCTTTCCCTGCCAGCCGTTGATTTCCCAGTGCTTACTTTGCAATGTGAAATGTGGGATATTCCTGCTCACAGAAGCATCACCTGCCTTGAGGAGCCCAGCTCTTCCCACAGGAGTTTGTGCTCATCACAGAGCAGAGCTTCTTGAAATCCTCACTGAGCCCTGCAGGGAAGGTTCAGCCATTTATCCTCGTTAAAATTGTTTTGACATTTCTGCTGTCTCACAGTAGTGCTGGAGGAGGGGAGTTTTGTAATGTGTAAGAAGTAATAATCATAATAGGGACACCTTGTTTCCAGCAGAAGTGTTTGGGACTTGCTGGGAATGTCTTGTTCTTCTGGGAAGTTGTCCCAGATTAGCTAAATTAAGACAAAAGAGGATCTGAGGCTGCGGGTTTGGAGGCTTCCTGGAGTCCAATCCTAAAACTGCTGAAGATTTGATTTAGTCCTCTCTGCTCACATAATGGATAAGCTGCACTTTGGGAGAACTTGCCTGCCCAAAAATTCAAGGTCACCCAGTTCCCTAAAACTAATGTTGCTGGTTTTCCCCAAATTAACAACAAGGATTCGTTTTGTCTTATACCTCCCGTGATTTTCTTGTGGGTTCCCATTTAACAGCAGAGCAACTTCTCTCAGCCCCTTTTTGCAATGCTTTGGGGCACCAGCACCTTGGTTTCTTACAAACTCCATGTACATTAGACCTGGGTTAGACTCTCCTCCCACTCTGCCAGAGCTGTTTTTCCCATTTTCCCTGTCCTCCTGTTTTTATCCAGTTTCCAGTTCATTTTCTTCACTACATGCCTCCAGCATTGTGTCACTTGGTCAGTCTTCCCTGGTTTATTTTAGATCAAATCAGAGGTTTCTGTCCTAACTGACCATCACTTTGGCAGGAATCAAAGAGCAGCTCCTTGCTTTCAGTTCTAATGCCAAGCAAAAAGTATAATTAATAGTCACTAATTCATCAATAATAGTAATTCTGAAATGGCAGGTGCCACCACATCACCATTTGTGAACTTGAACACACTGGAGTGTCCCATTTTAGTTGCAGATCCCAAAAAACTCTCTGATTTTATGGGAGCAATTATATTTTTCCTCCAGCATTTATATCTTGGCTGATACTGGGAATAGTTTCACAGAAGAGAAAAAAAGAGTCTACTTGAAATCCCTCCTGCAAACTCTGCAGCACTGGAGATTAGCAAAGGGAAGGTAAAGGCAGTTTTGGAAAAAGAAGGAGCAAATACATGTTGTTCTAATTCTCAGAAGTGGATGAATTATTTTGGCTGAGCTCATGAGCACCAGCGTGGGAAACCAGCCCAGACACTTTGGCTGAGCTTTAGGCAACTGAGTGGTCTCGGAATGGGATGTGTCGGGATCCTCCATGTGTTCTGCTCCCACCCCACCTCTCCTTGGGGTGCAGACTGCCTGGATGCACTGTGGAAAGTTGGAAGAGCAGACAAAGTTTTATTGGGGAAGAAATGTTCAAGGGCACAAGCTGGGAAAAGCCTCTGGGGAAGCAGCTTTAGGAGAGGTTTTTGCGTGGTTCCACTGGGAAGGAGCTGCAAAGGAAAGAGGGTTTGTGTGGTCTGGGGAGACCTGAGCAAAAAGCAGAGGTGGGGGAAAAGCTTGGCCACAGTCTTGTGTCTGTTCCTCAGAAAAGAAAAATTGGGAGAGTCTGAAAGGTCATGTTAGACCCAGACTGAGCTGGGAGGAGGCTGGTGTTGGGAAAGTTTCCCTGTTCCTTCAAGCCAGTGACTGGGAAGTACCAGCAGGAATTCCATCCTGGTGAGACCAGTGAGGATGAATACAATAAAGTACCCAGTGGCTCCAGTCTGGGATGCAGCAGATGGGGGATGATGGTGAAAACTAAAGAGAATGGTCCAGTGTTCCATTTCAGAGCTCATTTTCCTTATCTCCAGCTCTCCTGGCTTGACCCTGACTTAGAATTACAGAATCAGTTACAGACTGGTTTGGGTTGGAAGGGACCTTAAAACCATCCGGTTTCACCCCACTCCCATGGGCAGGGCTACCTGTCACCAACCTGGCCTTGGACACTTCCAGGGATGGGGCAGCCACAGCTTCTCTGGGCACCCTGTCCAGAGCAGGAGAAATAGGGAAAAATTTGGAAGAAAAGTGTATTTTAAATGAGACCATACAGAACAAATAGAAAATGTTTGTAATAATTTAAAAGATATTATCTCCTTGCAGTTCTCTGCAGGGTGTTACAGACATGCCTCACCCAGGGGAGAGTTGTCAAAGGAAAACTTGAAATTCAGGGGAAAACACTGAGTGTTTTGTTGGTAAAATAACAATTTATGGGCAGTAAAAGTGTCAAAGGAAATGTCTGTTGTCATGAACTGCCTCCAGAACAGTCTGTATAGCCCCATATAAGCCCCAAACACGTTAATGGAATTAACTTTTATGCAGGAATAACTCTGAACCATTTGATTATGGATTATGATCACAGTAAGTGGATTAAATAGGCTCCATTCCTGTATCCCCGTGCTTTGATTTATGGAATGAGTGTTTTACATTCTGTAAAGCACCACTCAGGCCCACTCTGGTTTGTAAATAAATGTTCTCAGCCACTGTACTGTTACCATGAAATCACCAGATGCAACTGGATACTGGTATAAACTAAATCTCTTAGAAGGCCTGAATTTCTAAGCTTGCATCCATAAGTTCTGAGGGAAGACCATGAACCGGAAAATTCCTTAGGCAAACTAAATGTCTTGTTATTGCTGATTCAGAGCTATGACTCAGGAATCCTGATTTTGGTGTGTCCTATTTCCTTCCCACCTGTATTTTTTTTTTTTGTAGTGCCATTTTATCCCTCCACAGAGGCTTCAGTTTAGCTTTTGCCATCGTGCTGTTTGCCTGTCTGTAAAAGATGGATGTGATGAGTAACTAGAAGAGCTTTGTTAAGTGTTGAGTGACTTGCCTGTTGTAGCCAGACTGGGTGTACTGGGAGCCCTGGGAGACCCCAGGAGTTATTTACCCACTTTCCCAGTGTCGTGCAGCCTGACCCTGTGCCTGTGGACTGTGTTTGGAAGCCAAGGAAGGCTCCAAGTCCTCCACTTTCGGGATTCACATTGCCTAATATGGTAAGGTATGTCTGCACGGGCTGCGCTGTTTTGCTGGGATACAAGGAAAAGTTGACCAGCAAAAGGGAACAAAAGAGGTGAACTTCTGATAAGAAACTCAACTCCTTTAATCCAGGCAGTGCTATTTGGTGGTGTCCATTCTATGCCTCATTGCTGCTGGGCCAGGGTCCTTTCTGGGGATTAAGGATATGAGTATTTTCCCCTGGTTTTACCCTTGAATGTTTACTTCCAGCAGAGATGTGCTGTGACGTGGGAGGGAAACCATCTGGCCCCAGTCCAGGGGCACGTAGGTGGCACCGTGCGTCACTCACGTGGTGTGGTTAAATTGGAGAGAGTTTAATTCTGGGTAACATAAAGCTGGGGGAGATTGACTCTTGTTAGTCCTTTTTATAAACAAAATGCTCTAATGGGCTGTGTATGCTGTGAGGAAAGAGCTGTAATAAGTGTTATAGCAACAGAAAATAGCAGCAAAGTGCTGCAGGAGCGTGAGCTGATGCTGTGCCATGGAGCCTGAACACGGTGAAGAACAGCCTTGTGGTGTTCAGAGTGCCCTGGCTTCCCTGGGAGGTGGACAGGGCAGACACCAGAGAAATTAAAATTCATTCTGCAAATATTTCTGCAAAAATCATTCACATCCACACAGAGGATTTGCCTCATGAGTTCTCCAGCCCAACATGCTTGTGTTGGTTTTTCTTAACCTTAATGTGTGGAGAAGGGCATCAGCCTGGCTGGCTGCTGTCCCTGTTGATGCAGCACTTCACTCCTCAGCCTGGCTCTGAGCTCCTGTTTACAGCTCTGGGAAAACATATTGTTTGTGCCTAAAGCCAAGTGATCCAAGTGGGTTATGTGGACTACAGGGTTACAGCTAAATGCCTTCAGGTGAATTCCTCTAATTCACCAAGTTGCTGAATTAGGAAGGTGTAATGTGAAGCAGTGGCTGTGATGGGGATGGGGATAAGTAACACAAAACCTGCTAAAATCCGATCTGTGAGTCCCAGGAAGATGAAGCAAGTCCTCCAGGAATGATTTCCAAGGTCGCAGGCTCATAACTATTTAAGGTAACTTTATGCTTTAGCAATTTGTTTGGTAGATTACAGTCAGAATTTCAGTGTAGTCCAAGGTGACTGATCTTCCTCAGTTGTCAGCAAGTCCTTGCCCCTGCAGCCGTGGCCCGGGGTTGGCACTGCAGCACCCACCCACTGCTCCCTTGGCCTGTGCTGGCATTGCTGGGAGGCCTGTGCAGTCAGTTCAGATGATCCCACTTCACTCCCTTTTCCTACATGGCAGCTATTGCACAAGGGGCCCAGGATCCTTCTGCTTTCTTCCCAGAAGGATGTGGGAGCACTGGGATGGATGAGGTGGCAGCAGGGTCCGTGACATGTGTGTGCAGCATGGACACAGCACAGGAGACAGAACCACTCCCCTCAGTGTGGCTGTTTGCCCAGACCTGCTGCCCTGAGGGGCAGCACTGCTCCTGTACCATATCCCAAAGACACAGTAAATCTATCTGTTGTTTTTTATCTAATTGTGTTTATAATTTGTGACTTTTTAAAGGTTTTTGGTGTTCGGTTGTGTATATATGTGTAATGGAGCATTGTTTCACTTGCTGTGGGGAATTGTCAAACTCTTCCCATGGCATGCTCAAAATTATGGAAAGGAGAAATATCTGTGCTGAACTGCTTCCAGCAGGTTCTGTGTCCCTCTGGGAGCTGCTCATTGTACATTGGTGTCAGTCATCCAGCAGGCTGGGGAGGATATGTCTCCTGATGTGACTGAAGCCATCCTCCAAAAATCTGATGTGCTGGATTAAAATTCCTGCCTACAGCAGTTCATGTCTGGATAGGCCTCCGTGGCTGTGTCATGGTGACACAATGTCTGCCTTGCAATGGGAGAGGGGAGCAACTGGGATGTGCCTTTCTCAGGGCTTCTAGTCTTTCTCCAGAAGGTTTTCTGGCCTTTGTCCCCAGGGTGCAGGGGAATCCCCACCTGGAGCACTGTGTCCAGCTCTGGGGTCCCAACATCCCAGGGACATGGAGCTGCTGGAGCCAGTCCAGAGGGAGCCACGGAGATGCTCCAAGGGCTGGAGCCCCTCTGCTCTGGAGCCAGGCTGGGAGGGCTGAGGGTGTTCACCTGGAGAGGAGAAGGCTCCAAGGAAACCTTAGAGCCCCTTCCAGAGCCTAAAGGGGCTCCAAGGGAGTTGGAGAGGAACTTGGGACAAGGGATGGAGGGGGAATGGCTTCCCACTGCTGGAGAGAGGGTTAGGTGGGATCTTAGGGAGAAATTCTTCTGTATGCGGAGGCCCTGGCACAGGGTGCCCAGAGAAGCTGTGGCTGCCCCATCCCTGGAAGTGTCCAAGGCCAGGTTGGACAGGGATTGGAGCAACCTGGGACAGTAGAAGGTGTCCCTGCCCATGGCAGGGGTGGAATGAGATAAGCTTTAATGTCCCTTTTTACCCAAATCATTGTAGGATTCCATGAATGCTCCTCTGTGGCAAAGCCCCCATGAAGCCAATCCTCCTTGTCCCATGGCTGTCCTGTGCAAGCTGGTGCAGTCCCATGTTTAAGTATTAAATTATTTATCTCCCGGGTATGTCCAGAAGGAGTGAAAAGCAGAAGCAGTATTGCCACATGGCTAACAGGGAACTTAGGACTAATCTAAATTTATTTGGAAAACTGAAGTCAAATTCTCTAGCAATAAAATATCCTTTGGAAACAACCACTGCAGGAAAAATTGTGTGTTGCAGTGATGTAAGTGTGTTGATGTTGTTTGTCCCCCTTGTCTTTAAAAGGTCACTTTTTGTTCGGAGTTTGTATCCTCCCACTGGCTTCTCTTCAGAAAAAGCCTCATGTTTGGAAAGTTATTGTTAGTTTTTTGCTCTTGGACATAGTTTCCCTACAAGAAGTAAAATCATTTGGCAGAAGCTGTTTCATTATTTGCTATGTCCATGTTAAATCCTTAAGCTACAAAACTCTTTCCTGGCCGGAATTTCCCACCTGCTCTGCTTTAATTCACACCTCATTACTCGTAGGGAGCCTACAAGGAAAAGGGAGTGGGACTTTTACAAGCATATGTAGTGACAGGACAAGGGGAATGTTTTCAAACTGACAGTAGGTTTAGATCAGATATTAGGGAGAAATTCTTCCCTGTGAGGGTGGGGAGGCCCTGGCACAGGTTGCCCAGAGAAGCTGTGGCTACCCCATCCCTGGAAGTGTCCAAGGCCAGGTTGGACAGGGCTTGGAGCAACCTGGGATAGTGGAAGGTGTCCCTGCCATGGCAGGGGGGTAGGTAGGGAAGATCTTTACGGGCCCTTCCAACCCAGGCCATTCTGTGATTCTATAGTAGGTGCCCACCATGTACTGGACACTGCTGTGGGTGGGTTTAGGTGGGGTTTTTACCATATATGTAGACTTTCCATTGCTCTTAGATTTCATCTTGGGGTTGAACATAACCTCCTGCACCACTGCAACCTGCTGGTGCTGAAGGAAGGCCAGAAATAGGCTTGAAGCACAGTTAGGTGACAGTGTGTTGAAGTTACACATTTGTCTGGCCATTGGCACTGGAATATTGTGTGACAGACAGTTATAGAAAGGTTTGAGCAGTGGAGTGACTGCGGTGGGTACAGAGAATGTGATGAATGTAGATAAAGAGCAGAATGGATCATGACTATTGTGAGTGCCCAAAGATTTCTATTTCTTTATGTCATATTTTGGAAAGTCCCTTAGCTTGAAATAGCTGTTTCCATCTGGTTCTTGTCCTGCTGTTTGCTTTCTCAGCCTCCCTGACATGGCCTGTTCATAGCTGTACAAATTGCTGCCACGTTCCTCCTCTGTAACTCGGTGTGTTTGTGCTTCAACCTTGTAAGAAACCTGGATGGAGAAGAGGGAACCTGTCAGGAAACACTTGCTGAGTGCAACTGCTGAACAACTTCCACTGGAAAATATGATGTCCTGACACTGCTTTATCCTTTATGGTGGTAACTGGGTGAACTCTCTTCGTTTTTGGCATTGAGTGATCCAAAAGCTGGACTTGTGAGTGGACATTGCAAAGCATCTCTCTGGCTTTGCTGGAGTGTGTCCAGAGAAGGGCAGTGGAGCTGGGGAAGGGTCTGAGCACAAGTCTGATGAGGAGCAGCTGAGGGAGCTGGGGGGGCTCAGTCCCCAGAAAAGGAGGCTCAGGGAGGACCTGGAATTCTCTCCAACTCCCTGACAGGAGGGGGGAGCCAGGGGGGTCAGGCTCTACTCCCAGGGAACAAGGGACAGGAGGAGAGGAAGCAACATCAAGTTGCACCAAGGAAGGTTTGGGTGAATATTAGGGAAAATTTCTTCATGGAAAGGGTGATCAGGCCCTGGCAGAGGCTGCCCAGGGCAGTGCTGGAGTCACCATCTGTGGAGGTGTTCAAAAAATCGTGGATGTGGCACTTGAGGACATGGGTTAGTGGTGACCGTAGCAGTGCTGGGGAGCAGTTGGACTGGATCTTAAAGGTCTTTTCCAACCTTAATGATCCTTGATTGTCTGATTGTCTGATTTTATTATGCTGCTTTTTTTTGAACCAAACATGGTATTGAGTTTGGGAAAGAAGCCCCTCTATGAAAAGTCAGAGCCAGGTTTTAGGTGGACATGAAGCAAGTTCTCCACAGACACCCATCCTCCCACTGAGGGACAGACCTGGAGAGGATTGTGGCAGGACAATAGGCAGGGCTGGGCTCACCCCAGGCTGCTGGGCTTGTACTCATGGCTGCATTTACAGCCGTGAATGGAATCACATCTGTGGTCTCAGAGGCATTTTTTTTTGGCAGAGCTGTTGCTGCCACATCTGTCACCTCTGACAGGAGCCTGTTCCTGCCATGTTGGTTCATTGCTGCTGGTTATTGCCACCATTGCCACCCACTTCTGTAGCCTCTGCCATTAACCTGTGTCAGCAGGTTTAGGCTGGATATCAGGGAAAGGTTCTTCCCCCCCAGGGGGGGTGGGCACTGCCCAGGCTCCCCAGGGTTTGGGCACAGCCCCAAGGCTGCCAGAGCTCCAGGAGTGTTTGGACAACACTCTCAGGGACAGGGTGGGGTTGTTGGGGTGTCCGTGCAGGGCCAGGAGTTGGACTTCAAAATCCCTCTGGGTCTCTTCTGTGATTCTGTGAAATATAGTTTAGTAGCACATTCAGGGAGGGAGCATGACATCCTATGGGCTCTCTCAGAAACATTTCTGGGTTTGATACTCTCCAACTGTGGGTTTGTATTACCCTCTCCAGGTCCCTGTCTTGGGTTCCCTGTGCCTTTGCTCTAGAAGTGCAGATCTGTTTTGGTTTACTGGGCTTGTCCTGAGCTTTATCTTCAAATGATGATGAACTCCAGACAGTGACTGTCCCTCTCTGCAGCCTTTACTTTAAATCCAGTTCTCCCCTCTGAAGTTAGGGATGTCCCCAGATGGGTTGGGGTGCCCCCCAGCTTCTCATCCTGCTGTATGTGCTGGATTGGAGTGTCCAAGGCACTTTACCTGTTCTTCCAGAAACTCAGCTCTGCTCCACAGAACTGCTGGAAGACGTTTCTTCTGTGTGCAAAATTGGGGACTTGCAACTGCTAAAATGCTTCCCAGCTGAGAATGGTGTTTTTGAACTCTCTTCACCCCTGCTTTTTGTTTTCTCTATTTATAAGAAAGGAAAAGCAAAGAATTCTGAAATTGTATATTTAAAATGTGCTGTTCTCAGCCCACACTAAAATGATCTGCATGTACTGCTCTGTGTTAGTCCAGGTATGTCTGGGTGGCATCTCCAGCCTTGTTATGATAAATCTGGTGATGGGAGTAAGTGGGGAAGGATGATGCTGTACATGCAATTATAGACTGCCAGCTGCTCTCTCTGTGCCTGGGAGGAGAGGAAGATCCTTTCCTTCTGCTTCCTATCCATGAGGCAGAGCTGCTCCTGGGAATCCTGCTCTGTGGATGGAAGCGTGTTCCTTCCTCCAGTTTGGATTCCATTTATGGGAAACTGCAGCAGTGCTGCACATCCCAGTTACAGCCCAGCTATTGCCTGAACACGTTGCTTTGCTCCAGCCCTCCAGCATTGTGTGCCCAACATAACCCTGAGTGCCTTTTGCAGAGCTAAATAAACCCTGCAAAGCTGTAATTGACCCTGTAAAGCTTGCTTTTCATTTTAAAGAAATTAACTTACAGCAGGCTTTATTCATGTACAGTTGCTGTATAGCAGCTATTATTATTCTTCTTAGTATTTATTTGAATTACTGAATCTTGTGGTACAAAGTTCCATTAAATAAGCTGAATCAAATCCCCAGAAGTACAGTTTGTAGACAAGTACAAGTAATATTTTAACAACTTTTTTTGAATGCAATAGGTGTTGGCCTTGTTACTGCTAAAGAAATTCATACATACATATATATATACATATAACTGTTTATGCAGCTCTATACACACAACAGCTGTAGCTGCTGTTCAGCACATTAACTGCTGTAATCCAGTAGCTCCTCAGCTCCTATGGCTATGCCCCAAGGATAATAATCTGTATTTTGGAGCCAGTTTTTAGGTCTCTCACTGTACAATGACATAGTCAGAATCACCTGCTCAGGTACCTACAGTGTGATGAGAACGTGACTGTTAATAACCAATGCAGAGGGTAAGAGTGAAGCTGACCCACTAATTTTTCAGATTTAAAAAGACCAATTAAGCACAAAAAACAGCCAACCAACAGATCCCACTAACCCCCAAGCTGCAGCCCATTCCTTCTCCTGCTCTCTGAGCATCTCTGCAGCCACAGCAGAACAGCCTTGTCAGGGAGAATAACACAAACACAGGCAGAACATGGAACAGGGGAGAAGACTCGATGGTCTTAGAAGCCTTTTCCAGCCTTAATGACATGGTGATTCTCTGGTTCTATGATGACCCTTGAAGAGTGGCTTTAGTCACATCCCCTGGGATAAGTGTCAGTGCTGCTAATTCCAAATTCACTCATTATGCACTGGAATGAGCAGTTTCTCTCCAGAACCAGCAGAATTTCTTTGCACAGGAAGCCATGGGTGCAGTGAACAAAGTGGTGAGAGCAAGAAGGTTAACAAGGCTCAGCCATTTCTTTCCAGGTGAATTCCTTTCCAGATTTTTTGGTGTTGTTCTGGAGAAGATCTGGAAGATCCCATGTGGAGGAAGCAGTGACTGGTACCCTGGTGTAATGACCAGGGACTGGAACCTTTCCTCAAGCAAAGCTTGTTCCTGTCTCACACCCAACCTCTGACTGCTCATGGGCTTCTCCTTGGCACATCAAAGATATCATGGGAGACAAGTGTGGGGCAAAGTCCTCTTCCAGGGCCAAAGCACTGCTGCCACTCAGGGTGCACAAAGAGTACATGTTATTTGGGCTGAAATGATCACAGATATAGAATATCCTGCAGTGAAGGCAATCATAGGATTTACTAACTTTGCCCACACTATAAATGTAGTTACAAAGAGGGGTGCAGGACTGTGTCACTATGCTTTTCATAGTTTGTGGGCCAATCCAGTGCCATAAAAGCAGTGGGAAATCTAATCATGACTCTGTTCCCTATAACCCATGACAATAGTTTGATGGTTAATGGGTTTTTCATGTTTAAGCTGAGTTTCTGGCACAGGTTGCCCATAGCAGCTGTGGCTGCCCCATCCCTGGAAGTGTCCAAGGCCAGGTTGGATGGGGCTTGGAGCAACCTGGAATAGTGGAATGTGTCCCTGCCCATGGCAGAGGGGGGAACTGGATGGGCTTTAAGGTCCCTTCCAACCCAAACCAATCTGGGATTCTGTAATTCACTGGATTTTTTACAGAACAATTTTAGACCCAGAAAAACTGTTCTCTGGGCATACAGTGGCTTTGCAGCCTGGCTCTTGGAAACAACTGCCAGCACAGGTTATTTCACTCTGCTTCTCCAGAGAGGTGTCCTGAGAGTAAATGCTGCTTTGGGGTTAAGTATTGTACAAAATTACAGATTTCAGTGTTTCCCTGGACCAGGACATGACAGACAAACTGTGCACTCTGCTCCTGCAGGGGGGAAACCAGGAGGGAGGATGGGGAAGATTTGTTTAATTGAATAGAAACCAGCTGACCTCTGTGGAAGGGGTACCAGCAGGTACCTGAGGTGTCTGGGGTTGCACGAAGCCATTAGGGGGATTCTCTGCTTCTCAAAGAAAAGTGAACAAAATGGTCTCAATGAGAGGCTGAGGGGGCTCATCCTGGAAAAAAGGAGGCTCAGGGGGAACCTGGAATTCTCTCAACTCCCTGGCAGGAGGGTGGAGCCAGGTGAGGGTCGGGCTCTGCTCCCAGGGAATAAGGGGAGGAAATGGCCTCAAGTTGCACCAGGGGAGGTTCAGGTTGGATAGTTGGGAAAATTTCTTCATGTAAGAGTGGTCAGGCCCTGGCACAGGCTGCCCAGGGCAGTGGTGGAGACACCATTCCTGGAAATGTTCAGTGATTGGACTCAGTGATCTTAGAGGGCTTTTCCAACCTAAAGAATTCTTTGGTGACAGGACAAGTTCAAAGGAAATCATGAAGCCTCTTGCCTGCCTCTCCCTCTTGCTGCTCATCCAGTTGGGCTGGAGTTCTCATGCAGCAGTGCAGCCCCATGTCTTTGCCTCACTTGGCCCATTGCAGAAGAGGGTCTCAGCAAGGGCTGTGCCACCTCTGAGACCCCATCCCCATCCTTACAGGCTGAGTGTCATAGTGCCAGTTCCCCAGCACTGAGGCATCCTCCTTTGGCTGAATCCTGTCTCCCTCCAGGTCAGGATGTGTCCAGGCTGCTGTGAGGGCCCAGCTGTACCTGCAGGAGCATTGGTTGGCCAAGGACAAGATGGTCCCAGAGGCCTTCCCCCTGCTCAGTGTCACAGGGTTGTGTGCTGGGGCAGGGATGGGCCCTGGCTGTGGGTAACGGGGCCCTGAGGCTCTGAGGGAAGGTCACAGTGCAGGGAATGTCCTGGAGCTGTGTGGTCCCAGTTCCTGTCTCCTGCCCCAGCTGAGCCCTGTGTAACCAGAGACACCAATGTGTTCTCCAGGCTGTGCCTGTGCTGGGAGATGGGGGAGGTTTGGCTGTGGGTGAAAGAAGTCAACTGGATGGGAATTCAGTGAGGTAAACCTGGTGTGGGAAATGACAGCTAGGACTTTCAGGAGAGTTTTGGGATAATTTGTTCCAAAAATACCAACTACTCTCATTCTTCAAATTTTATTAGAATTCTAATCTCCCAAGAGGGCTCCTGCTCCTCTGCACTCTCAGAGAACATGCTGTGAGCTCACATCACCCCTGAGCATCACTCTGCAGCTCTGGCTTCAACTCCCAGCTTTGTTTGCCATTTTTGTCTGCTGCAGGTTGGAATGTTACAGTGCTGCTGACACTTATTTTACCAGCACCCTGTTCTGTAAATGAAGGTTTTCACTGCAGATAAAAGGGGTGTTTATATTTTCCTCACAAATATTTAGCTCAGGGCTTCATCCTTCTTCTGGTACATCGTTTTTTTGGATATGGGTTCTCTAAGTAATTTTAAAAATAGTGTATAAACACAGGTGTCATCACCAAAGAAAGGGAGAGGACAGACATCCGAGTGAAAAAGGAAAGATCATGGAATGTCCTGAGTTGGAAAGGACCCACAGGGACCTTCGAGTCCAACTCCTGGCCCTGCACAGAACACCCCAGAATCCCACCATGTGCTGAGAGCATTGTCCAAATGCTCCTGGAGCTCTGTCAGCCCTGGGGCCATGACCAAACCCTGGGGAACCTGTTCAGTGCCCACCCACCCTCTGGGGGAACAACCTGACCACTTTCTGGGTGAAGGTGTCTGGAGTGATCATTGCCAAGACCACAGCTCCAGCTACAGGAATAAACTATTCCAAATAAACATAGGAAAGACTTGCCATAGTCCAAGATGAGAAGAAACTCTAAGGTGATTTTGCCCAGAAAAAAACTGCAGCATGAACTGAATGTCTGGGCATCCTCAGGGGTTTGTGTGCAGTGCTTGTGGAAATGCTCATGGAAGATGACTTTTTTGCACAACTTCCCAGAAGCCGGATAAATATTCCTTAGCAAAGTACACAGCACCACAGCTAGAGCAGGGACCAGCCTGGGTCCTACTGAGGAATCTCCTGATCAGACAGGAAAAGTCGGATCTAAACCATGACCTTCAACATGACAAAGCTCAGGCTGTGAGGAACAGCAGCAAAGGAGAGTCCTGTTTCATACTTCCACAGGGGACAACTTGAAAGTAAACTGTATAAAACAGCAGGAAGAACACCCCTACATCAGGCGTTTGTTGGAATAATGCTGAAACCTGGCATGTTTTGCTACATGCTGCTCTCTGTCTCCTGGCTCTCAAGCATGGCCTTCTCTCTAAGATGAATTATTGTCCACCAAGCTGTGTTAGTGAATCTGTGAGAGATCTGCACTGGGTGACTAATTAAAAGTTAATTAGTAGGGAATAGCTCAGATTGTGTTTCAGTTTTGGGCTGTGAGTTCCATACTGAAATGTTCATTTTGGAGCTTTCTGGCCCCTCCTCAGCAGAAATGTGACTGTGGAGGGATGTGACAGCAGATTGATGGGGACTGGATAGGAGGGGAGGCCAAACCCTGCAAACAATTGAAAGCTGTGTAACTCCACCTTGGTGACTAAGCTGGACTCTGTCAGCCTCCTTACTGGGATTTGGGACACTCCAGTGCATCGCTCCATGACCACATGGGTTCACCCAGTTTCACTTACACTGTTTTGAAACCCCAGAAACTGAGACTGGTGTGAAAGGATCATCCCTGTGTGCAGGGTGTATAAATATGCACTTAAAATGTCTGAATTATCTTGTTGTACAGCAGAGTTGGGCTCCAGGCACAGGGAGAGGTGGGTGATGAGAGCAACAGATGGAGGCTGGAAAGATCACGGTCCTGCCCCAGCCCCTGGAGCAGCAGGGTGCTTGTCATTGCCTTCTTGTGTCTGGACTTCATTTCCATACCTTTAAATGGGAATGCAAAGATATTACCAGGCAGAATTAGACCTCTCCAAACCTTTTTCCCCACTCCTGCAGGCAGTGGATGGCGAGTCATGATGAATATCAAATAGAAACCTGATCTCCCCGTGACTTTGTTAGCACAGACAATCCAGCAGCTCAGTCTCCTGCTCTCCCTGGTCACTCGGTGATGCTGCATTGCCTCTGGAGAGTGAAGGTGCTGGATGGCAGGAGAAATTACTGCAGCTGCTGTTCCAAGGCCCTTCCCCAGCTATGTGCCACTAAAATCACTCGGATGCCAAGCAGGGTGCAAAAAGGGGCAATATTTCAGACCAGCAGAGAGTGGGTGGGACCTTAAAGCTCATCTTGCTCCATCCCCCTGCCATGGACAGGGACACCTTCCACTAAACCAGGGTGTTCCAAAGCCCATCCAATGTGGCCTTGGCAGGAAATGTTTGATATCAAGCAGCCCATGTGCTGGAACAGGACATGTGACGAGGTGAGCCTGGGCACCCAGTGGTCAGTGGATGTGAATGAGTCCAGCTGAGGACACATCTTCTGATGTGGCACTGGTTTGTTAGCAGTGCCTTGCTGGAACTGGTCCAGTGCAGATAACTGGGCTGATGCCTTTCCAGCAAAGAAAACCATAGATTTGCAACCTTATGATTGTAAGATGAACTTCGTGTGTAAGAGCTGGACGTGTTCCTGGGTCACCTGCTCCAGATGACCCTGTCTTGGCAGGGGGGTTGGATTGGATGATCTCCAGAGATCCCATCCAACCTCAACCATTCTGTGATTCTGTGTGATTCTGTGAGCCATTAAATCACCCACGGTGTGTTAGAGGGTGTTTTTCAAGTGGACATCCCTTGGGCTTATTTTGATGGAATACGAGGGACACACACTCACCTTTGCAGGGAGCAGTCCTGCCACTTTCCCATGAGCTTGTGCAGCAGCAGAGCTTGGCAGAGATCTGGGAGTTTGGGAGAGGCTGTCCCCACCCTCTGTCCTTTCCTCCAAGCTCCTGTCCCTCCTCTGTGATCCCGAAGCTCCCTTGAACCAGTGCACATTACACAAGCTCTGTGCCACCCTCCCACAGCTCAAACAGGCTTATGAGCAAACAACAAAAATCCTGTTGTGCTGCCTGAGTGTGTCCTCCCTTTCATGGCATGAGCTGTTCTTGGCCTTTAAATCATCTCCCTTTGTCACAGCCTTCTGGAATTTCGGTTTTGCAAAGTGCCATCGATTCACCTCGAGGTCCCGCTCGCAGCTCAGCAGGGCTTGGGAGCTTGGGAGGGATTTTCTTTTCTCCCCCCTCCTCTTTTTCTTTTTTTCCCTGCCCAAATCCCAAACCCAATCCCAAACCCAATTTGGCAGCCCAAATCCCAAGCTGAAAGTGAATCGCTGCTGCTGGCTGCCCTCCAGCATTCCTCTCGGAGCGAGTCAGGATCTGGAATGTCAGAAGGCAGCGGCAGGAGGGACCGGAGAAGCCAGGGCCGGGAGGAGGAGGAGGAGGATGGAACAAAACCCAACTTCAGCTGGACTGCCCCTTTCCAAACCAGCGTTTGTTCCTGATTTATGCTTTTGTGTTTCACTCCGAGCGTGCGGCTCCGCGCGGCGGGGGCAGAGCTCGCGGCCGCGCTCCGGAGTAAACCAGGGTTCGCTTTCCTTTCTCTCTTTTTTTTTTTTTTTTTTTTGGCAAAAGCTTTGTGTCTAGAGAAACCCAGCCGGTTTTCCAGCTCTCTTCTTGAGCCGGGAGTTTTTGCCTCCTGCAGTTCTGGGGGGAGATAGATCCTTCTGGTCCTGTGGCACCCTGTGGACAAGGGGAAATGTCCTTTTGCGGAGCAGCCAGGACGGGGCCCGGGCAGTGAGGCTGGCACAGAGCTGGAGCACGGCGAGTCCTTGACACCTTCTCTTCTTCTGCTCGGACAAGAAACATTGTGGAGCCTCAGCTCTCCCTGCAGCAGATTAATGCCTAAAATTATACACCCTAAACAGCAGGGTGTAATTACCAGAGCTGTGAATAGTTTAATTAGTTTGTTCTGACCTTGGAAGAAGGACCTGCCCGGCACCGTAGAGCGACAGGAGAGCAAGAACTGGTGTTGCTTCTCAGAGACACCCAGCCTGCAAGGCCATGTCGTCCCTGTACACCAGGAGTAAGGAATATACTCGGAGCAGGAAGGCTCAGTCAGACTCTCCCCCGTCCTCTCCTTCCCCGATCGCAAAGACACTCAGAGTAAGCAGCTTTTTCCTTTCTGTATTGCCCTGCTCAGCACGTGCTCCGAGCGGAGCCCAGTGGTGGTGGTTTGTTTTCTTACCCTCAGAGACCTGTGGCTGTGGTTTCCTTTGGAAAGAGGATGGTTTAAATGAAACTTGGGAAGGTGCCTCTGCAGCAACAGGTTTTAAGCAGCTGCCAGAGCCCCTGCTCTGGGATCAGCTGTGTTAGTGGTGTAGGCACTTGCTGGGATAGTGGTTTCCTGCTGTCCTGGAACTCCTGGTCAGCTGTTGCTGGACAAAAACATCCCCAACAAAAACGAGGCAGAACCTGACCAGCTTGTTAAGCTGCACTTTTCCATAAACACTTTGATACTGCTGGTGAAAGGTTTGTGTCCAGCTTTCACCCTGGGGCTGAGCTGGCCTGTGCTGTGGTTTAGTAACTTCAACAACACCAAAAAAATGAAGAAAACCACCTGTAGTAGGAGGCAAGTTGAGGTAGTTATTCATCCTCCTCAAACAAGAGCTGCTGTCCCTGTCTCCCAAGGTGTTGGAAAGTTGGGAATGCTTCCTAACAGTATTCCTATAGCTCCAGAGTCATGGGAGAGGCTGTCACAAACCCTTCAGGTCCATGTCATTTTATGGGCAGCCTCTTCAACATCAAGAAATACTATCATGCTGGAGTCAAAGCCTGGAGGAATTAGTTTTTAACAGCCAGGCTAATTTTAGATGGGAGCATTAAATTAATCCCAGCACTGGTGTTTGCTCAAATCAGATATGCATTGTCTGCTCTGTCAGAAGGGACAGATCTTGGTCTGGAAAAAGCATTGCCCAAAATATGTAAAAAAGGTTTTAACCTGCAGTCGTGGAATTAATGGAAGCAGTTCCTGACCTCAGGAACTTCAGCTTCACAACTCCTCTGGCTGCTGGTTCCCTGGGCTGGAATAGGGTCTCTGCTTCCCTCATCTGCAGCTGGGGTGTCCTCAGGGGGGGTTAGATAATCCAAAACTGTCCCATGTGCTTGGATGGACTTTCCTCATCAGTTTTACTGCTGTGCTTACCATTCCTCACTAAATGGCCACTCTGTTGATCACCAGCCTGGCAACAGGTGGGGGAACCTCCCAAGTGTGCTAAAAATGGTTTAATTTCTTTAAAAATCCTCGTTTTTAAGGTCAGTCATGTTTGACATAGACAGACTGACTCATTCCCCCCTGATACATGTGGGCACATGGCTGGGTGACAGACACCAGGAGCTGTGGCTGCCGTGTGCCCAGAGCACCATGGCCATAGTGGGATCACAGCTCCAGGGGCTCCATGGCTGTTGGAGGAGGTGGTGGGAGCTCTCAGGTGGGTGCAGAAAGGTGCCAGGTGGGAATGAGAGTGCCTGGAGAAGAGCTGCTTGTGGCAGTGGGGTTTTGGTGAAAGCCAACACGTGAGCACAGAAATCTTGGTGGTTCTTGCCGTGATAATGGCAATGCCAGCTGTGGCTCCAGAGGATGGGTGGGGAGAAACCAGGTGTGGAATGCAGCAGCACTGACTCCAAATCAGTGTAGGAAACAGCCCTGGTGCTATCTGGGTTGTGGAAATAGCCCATTCCTTAAAAGGCTAATTAGGGAAGGATTGACTTCAGGCTAAAACAGGGATCTGAGTTTCTCCAGGACAATGTAATTTTGTCATGAGCAAGAGAAATAGTGGAGTGTGGTTTTCTATGGATTTGTCCCATGTGTTTATTCCCCTTCACTCACTTCCCCATGCCCACTGTGACAGGTCTGTGCCACAGGGAGCCAGCAGCCTTTATAAACCAGGCAGCGATGTGGCATCTTGGAGTCTTTTATCTTTCCATCCAGTCAGGATTGATACCAGCAGAGCTGTGGGCTCTAAACATTCCCAGCTGAGCAGGAGTGTGAGGACACATGAGCAGGAAGGAGCCTCACACATGGAGCAGACAGGGAAAAAACTCCTGGAGCCCCAGACAGAACAAAGGAGGTTGATTTATGGAAGTATTGGTGCCAAACAGCTGCATTAAATGTCATTTGCCAAACAGTTTCCTATGGCATTCGCTCTGCACTTGCACTGCTGCTTGGAATGCTCCTCCGTAGGAGTTAGGATAATACTGCCTGGGGGTTTTCCACCTTTAATTGGTGGAATTTCCCCAAATGCACATTTGTATGAAATGCATACAAATCATAAGAGAGGGAGGAGATTGTGGTGAGAGCAGGGTGTCGGTGTATGACCCCTCCCTGTGCCAGGTCAGAACTGACCCACTGCCCTGGAACCTCCACAGGGTAAAATACCTCATTCCTTGTGTCACTGAAGAACAACGAGAATTATAGTCATCCATACAGCAATAGCCAAGTAAATCCCGTTAAATCCCCCAGGGTAAATGTTGCTTTAATGAGGATGTTACTCAAAAGGGGAAACTCAAACCCCTTTGAAATCAATTCAGATCATCCCCTTATTTGGCACAAGCTTCAGATTTCTGGCAGTGGGTACCTTTTCATCACATTTTGCCCCATACTGCTTTAGCAGGGGGCTTGTCTTCCTCAAAAAAATATTCTTCCCATAGTCAGTTCCAAGGGTGCAATAGGCAGCCAGTGGCATGAAACCTGTGGTGGGCAATTAAGCAAATAAATGGCAGGATTGGAAGGGTGAGGGTGAAGGCAAGGATTGAATATTTTTTTATTTTTTTTAGTTCCTATTTATGCTGGGCCAGTTATTTTTTCATAGGAAATACCCTGTAGTTTGTGTCTAGGCTCATCCATCTCTTTGTTGTGGTGCTTGATAACCCTTGTCCTTCTCCATGGGGTATCAGTCAGGCGGGAAAACGTAAGGAGAAAGCACACTCCCAACTTACTGCACAAACTGCAATTGCAGCTTTTTGTTTCCCACATCTTTGTCTACAAACCTTCTCTTATTTTATAAACTGCTCCTTCTTCATTTGTCATCCAATATTTTTTTGCTGTAAAAAAGACCATCAAAGCTTAAAGCCCTTGGTGTCTGTGGACTGCTGGTTGCTGCATCCATTTGGCTGCCACTGCTCAGAATCCCAGACTGTTTTGAGTTGGAAAGCACCTTAAAGTTCATCCCATTCCACCCTCTGCCATGGGCAGGGACACCTTCCACTATCCCAGGTTGCTCCAAGTCACGTCCAGCCTGGCCTTGGACACTTCCAGGGATGGGACAACCACAACTGCTCTGGGCAACCTGTGCCAGGGCCTCACAGGGAAGAATATGCCATCTATCCCTGCCCTCTGGCAGTGGGAAGCCATTCCCTGTGTCCTGTCCCTCCAGCCCTTGTCCCAAGTCCCTCCCCAGCTCCTGGAGCCCCTTTAGGCTCTGGAAGGGGCTCCAGGGTCTCCCTGGATCCTTCTCTTCTCCAGCTGAACATTCCCAGCTCTCCCAGCCTGGCTCCAGAGCACAGGGGCTCCAGCCCTCGGAGCATCTCCATGGCCTCCTCTGGACTTGCTCCAGCAGCTCCGTGTCCTTCTGATGTTGGTGTCCCAGCACTGCAGGCAGCTCTGCAGGTGGGGTCTCACCTGAGGGGGCAGAGGGGCAGAATCCCCCTCCCCTACTGCCCACGCTGTGGGATCAGCCCAGGGCACAGGGGGTTTCTGTGTCCAGCCTCTCACCCACCAAGACCCCGCAGTCCTTCCCCTCAGGGCTGCTCTCAGTCCATTCTCCACCCAGCCTGGGTGTCAGTGGCCACTCGATGGTTGTTACTGGCTCCTCACGAGGCTCTACATCATTCCTGTTCTGTCCGTATTCCCGGTTTCACTCCAAGGCTCTTTCCCTCTGATGTTAGTCACTCTGTTGTTAAGCTGCCCTCAGTGCTAATAACCTGAGCTTTCCAGCTGAATTTTTGTCAGGAAGGGCTCAGCAATAAAGCTGTGTAAGTGGACTCAGTGGTCTGCACTGATTGATTTTATTCTGCCTCTCATTCGAGTGTCTGAAGGAGCCGTGCTGGGTGGAATATGGGATGTAGGAGCATCACCTTTTATGGGCCGTATGTTTTCACCGAGTCACTTGATAGTAACACTTGAGTGTAAAAAACAGCAGTTCCCAAATTGCTGTCTCTGTTAACGAGCCTCCACATGGAGCCCTTGGTGCTCAGAGCAGGGATTACCATGGCAGCAAAACCTGTGAGTGGGTTCAATGGTGTGGACACGTATGGGGAGAATGCAAAGCAAATCTTAAAGGAAAAAGAAAAGGGAATGCAGAAAAATATGAGCAACTGAGGTGGAGGTGCTCAGCACAAAAATCACCCGGCAGGGTTGAGTATTAATGTGTAAGTGATCACAGAATCAGAGAAGCCCAGAATGGTTTGGGATGGAAGGGACCTTAAAGCTCATCTCATTCCACCCCCTGCCATGGGCAGGGACACCTTCCACAATCTCAGGTTGTTCCAAGCCCTGTCCAACCTGGCCTTGGACACTTCCAGGGATGGGGCAGCCACAGCTTTTCTCAGCAACCTGCACCAGGTCTTCATCACCCTTACAGGGAAGGATTTCTACCCATTATCTAATCTAAGTCTCTCTTTTTTAGTTTAAAACCATCCCCTGACTTGTCCTGTCTCTTGCCTGTGTAAAAAGTCATTCTGGAGTGCTGAGAGGTCACTAGAAATGCTTGGTCGGGTTAAAGCCTTCCTAAAGTTTGGAATATAAATGTGTCAGATGCTCAGCTTTTGCTCCATGGTGTTTTTGTAACAGGTTCCATCCTATTTCAGATATTCCTGGTCACAGGTTTATTCTCACATGGGGTTTTCCTCTATGAATCATTTAACTTGCTGTGCTGCTGCTGTAAATGTGTAGAGAATAAAAAGTGTTATGAAAATATTTCTCTGGGAAACTGTCTTCTTAGGCTTCCATTTAGTGACTTGGACTTGTCTGGTTCTGATAAAAGTGATGCTGCATAAATTGAAATGGAGTCAAATAAATTGTCTCATGACATTTTCTATCTCATTTCTGGATTGCTGACTAGTTACACAGTGTTTGTGGAAATGATTCCCTCCCCTGCCAGCAGCCAGCAAAAAATGTAGGATACTGAAACATGAACTTTAAGGCAATTAACCTTAGTCTGTGTTCTCTAGCACCCTGCTTTGTTTATCCCTGGTTATTCCTCAAGCATCATGTTCCTCACATGGGTATCAAGATGAAATCCTTCTGTGTTCTGTTTGTTCTCGGGTTGTTTTGAGTTTTCCTCTGTAAATGTCCATATCTGGAAACGCATCGGGAACTTGTGGTCGTTCTCAGGGCACCACCCCTGAGCTGTTCCCTGCTGGGACTCAGTAGCCAGATGCTGCTGCTGTATCTGCTTGTAGAAATGAGATGGGTCAGGGCACGTGCTGTGACCCGTGGGGTGAGCGGCTTCTGTCCCTGCAGCTGAACTTCCTTCAGCTCTGCTCCCTCCCAAGGAGCAGAATCGATCCAAGCCAAAGCTGGAGCAAGGAGTCTGTTAACTATTAAAGGCTCTGAATGGTCGTGGATGGTTTGGAAAGGACCTGGTGTAACACTCCAGGCTCATTTAAAACTCCCGTTTGACCCTCAAGTGCCTGGTCAGTGGTGGTGCCTTTGGAGGAGCTGGGAAGCAGCTGGAGGGCAATCCCTTGGCACAGCTCAGCCTTGAAACCAGGGCCCCTTGCAGGGCAGGGAGGTCAGAAGGTCAGGGGACAACTTGAGGATGCAGCAGACCAGGGAGTCAGTCTGGACTGTAAAAGGGGTGAAGGGAGGAGGAGAAAGAAGGTGCCTTTAATTTGGGTCAGCTCATGGTACAGCCACAAAACCAGGGACACAGAGACAGGGAGGATGGGAACGAGTGGCCATGGAAATGATGGGAGAGTGGGTGGAACATCTGTGGGCAGCAAACCACTTCTGCCAAGTGAGCTGGAAACCAGTGTTTACTTCCCTGGCAGGAGCCCATTGGAGTTTGTTTATCATAAAATGAACACAGGAAACAGGGCTAGAAGGGACACAAAGCCCAATCCATACATTTTCCTGCACACTTGGCAGCTCCACCTCTGCCATTCCTGGGAGATAGTTCCTAGAATCATGGAACCATTAAGGTTCCTCTAAGATCGTTGAGTCCAGCCATTAACCCAGGACTGCTGGGTGAGGATTGGTCTCTTCTCCCAGGTATGAAGCAACAGGACAAGAAGAAACAGCCTCAAGTTGCACCAGGAGGAGGTTTAGGTTGGATATTAGGGAAAATTTCTTCATAGAAAGGGTGGTCAGACACTGGCACAGGCTGCCCAGGGCAGTGGTGGAGTCACTGCCCTTGGAAGTGTTCAAAAAATGAGTGGATGTGGCACTTGGGGACATGGATTAGTGGTGAATGTGGCAGTGCTGGGGGAATGGTTGGACCCGATAATCTTAGAGTCCTTGTCCAATATTAACAGTTCTACAATTCTGTGATTCCAATCCCTCTGCCTGTGCCCGTAGTGCTGCTGTGGGATGTGTGTGGCTGCTTGGTCAGGAGGTGTTTGCAGGGTTTTGGAGTGAACTCACACCAAAAAGTTGCCAGGTTGGCTGTTGGCAGCTTGAATCCCGGCTGGTGGTAGAAAAGGTACTTAAATCCTTGATGAAACACCTGAGAACATCCTGCCAGAGCATTTGCAGGGCAGAGAAGGGGTTCCTGCAGATCTGTGGCATTCTCGTCTGGAAGAAATTTAGGAGCAGAAATCTCCTCTCATGTCACTTGGCCATTCAGTTTTTATTTTCTCATGTCTGGAGAGTTTTGTCTAAGATCACATTGCTTTGCAAAATTAAATTTCTCACCAATAAAATTTGATCCCTTAGAAAAGAAGGAATACAAATAAGAGCAACAAACCCTGGGTTTCAGAACTGTGGCCTTTCCTAAATTAAAATCCAATCCAGCCTGATGTTTTAGAGTTTCATCCCCAAGGGACAGTGGGAATAAACTGCAGCTGCTGGAAAGCCCATGGCCATGGGAGGACGGGCTGGCCATGGCACACATGTTTGGGGTGGTAGGAGATGTGCCCCTCAGTCCCTCACAGCCCTGGATGTTTGTTTCTGATTAAATCTGTGCTATTCATTCTGAAACAATGGGATCTGCTGCAGCTGCCAAAGCCACTATTCCATCTTGGAGAAGCTTTTAATATTATCCTTCAGTAACAGCAGTTTTTCTTAAGCAAAGTTTATTGATTTATAGTTCAAGAAAACATATTTTGCATCAGGCTTTGGGGAGTTGGAGGTTACATGGAGGTGGTTTGGCTGCACTGGATTATTAATCATATCCACGGGATTTTGGAATCCCTGCATTTGCACGATTGCAAACTCGAGCTGGAAGCAGCACATTCATCACACTGGTGGAGCTGAGGGGATGCTGCACAAACCACAGCTCTCAGGTCACAGGAGCAGCTTTCTGAGGGAGGCAACGACCTCAAAATAACTCTCAAAAGCAGAGTTCAGCCAGACCTTCGAATTATTCTGCACCCACTGGAAAACCAAATATGACCCCAGCCATTCCTGACTGGAATGACAAATGTGGCTGGAGGGAAACACTAACCTGAATCGTACCCTGGGGATGGTCCAAGGTGTCCCAGGCAGCCTTTCTTCTGGCTTTTTGTCCACCCACCTCTCTGAAGTGTCCCGGGCAGCCTTTTTTTCTGGCTGTGCTGGCTCATGGAGGATTCCTGCCCTCACCAGTGCTCTGCTTTGCACTGGTGTGGCCTCACCTCGAGTCCAGGGGGCAGTTTTGGGCACCTCAGTGTAAGAATGATCTGAACCTATTAGAAAGTGTCCAAAGGAGGGACACAGAGATGAGGAAGGGTCTGGAGGGGCCATACAAGGAGTGGTTGAGGTCACTTGTCTTGTTCAGCTGGAGAAGAGGAGCCTGAGGTTCCTTGGTTTGGAGGAACCTTGAGTTCTGCAGCTTCTTTACGAGGAGCAGAGTGGGGATAGCACCAATCTCTGCTCCCAGTGACCAGTGACAGGACCTGAGGGAATGGCTGGAGTTGTGCCAGGGGAGGGTTGAGTTGGGTATCAGGAGAAGGTTCTTCCCCCACAGGGTGGTTGGGCACTGCCCAGGCTCCCCAGGGCAGTGGGCACAGCCCCAAGGCTGCCAGAGCTCCAGGAGGGTTTGGACAAGGCTCTCAGGGCCATGATGGGATTGTCGGGGTGTCTGTGCAGGGCCAGGAGTTGCACCGGATGATCCTTGTGAGTCCCTTCCAGCTCAGGACATTCCATGATCCTAAGAGGGAGAGGTTGTCCCTTCAGACTCGCTGTGAGCCTGTGGAGGTGTAGGAGCAGCTGAGCTATGGAACAGCAGGAACATGGTGGCTTTTGCTTATAAGAGGGAAAGAACCCCAAAGCAGCTGGCTTTATTTTGTATTTAATTTCTAAAATAAACAGGACTCACCAGGACGATATTTGCCAGCACAAAAATAAAATTTGAAGGGTTCCTAAAAGTCCCCCTCTTGCTCAGGAGAGGACAGAGCTGGAGCTGTGCCCCAGGGTCTCATTACGTGGTGGTTAATTAATCATAGGTGTTGATCAGGACCTCTGAAACAAAACACACCAAAATACATTCCTTGACAACTCTCTTAAAATAGTGCACACTGTCCTGAGGTTGGCCAGTTGGAGATAAAGAAGCATAAAATGTTCCCAAAGCTCTTATTTTTCTCTTTTTTCCATGTTTTTTTTCCCTTGAAAAATGTAAATAGTAGGACTTTGTGCCTTCACTGGCTCCAGCCTCAGCCACAAAATGCGATTGGAAGCAATTAGGGCAGTTTCTGCCTTGGCAGGAGCAGCAGCTGATCCCCCTTTTGGCACTGCAGTTCAGGGCTACATTTTATCGAAACCTGCCAGGAGGAATTTGGTTTTAATTATCCATCACTGAGCTCCCAACAGCTGCAAAAGTTTCTCAGTTTCTAAGGGAAGGCTCCTGCCCTCCACAGTCCGAGCACATTTTTAAAATCGGTCCCGGATGGCTTTCCTGGTGCTGGGCAACATCTCAGCATTCTGGGCAAGTGGAACATGGCCAGTGCCCAGCTGTGCATTTCCCTGGGACTGACCAATGTCTCAGGGTGCTCCCTGAGAATCCCTGGGAGTGTGCAAGGCCAGGTTGGATGAGACTTGGAACAACCTGGGATGGGGAAGGTGTCCCTGCCCATGGCAAGGGAGCGGAACGGGGTAAGCTTTAAGGTCCCTTCCAACCCAAACCATCCTGTGAGTCCATGGTTCTGTGGTGCTCTTTGCCCTTTTCCTTGCGTCCCATCTCAGATCCTGATGTTTTTCCAGACTGTCTGGGTTGGGTCATCTCTGAGCTGGCAAAATGAGCTGAACCCCTTCTCTGTTCCCCACTACCCCAGCACTGCCTGGACATGCTGCCCTCCATGAGGTGGACAGGAGGGAAGGTGATGGGATCTCTCTGGTGAGAGCTCTAAGAGCCGAGGATTGCCCGGAGCTTGTGAGCCTGCCTGCAAGTGCTCCATGCTTTTTAGTTTTGCTGTAAAAGTCATCCCCTTGGGTGTCTGAGCAGGAGCACTGGGGGCCCAGCTCGGCGCCGTGCTGGTTTCCGAATCAGGACATCTGCCTCTAGCACTGAGCATTCCCTGGGGTCCTCCCCCCTCCCCAACCCCTGCAGTGCTCTGACCCTGTTTAGATTGTGGAAGGATAATTTCAAAACCCGATGCTTCCCTGGCTCTTAATGTTTCTAGTCAAACCTTGATCCCATGGGAAATGAAGGAGTCTGGGCAAAACTGACAGTGCTGCTCCAAATTTGCCAGGGGAAGGAAGAAACGTCCAGTACATTTGTTGATGGTGACTGCAGTAGATATAGCAGTTAGGCAGCATCCCCTTTTTAACCTTGATAGGAAAAAATCAGAAAAGCCCTTTCCTGCACCAGCTTCATCAAGTGCCCGTGTGGTGCCTCAGCTCTTCATTCCCTGTGTTCACCCCCAACTTCTCTTCCCAGCAGTAAAGGAGGGAGAGTTTTGTCCTTCACCTTCTCACTCTGACCTCAGGGTTTCCAGCTCTGGGATGGCACCTCCAAGCAGACACAACCTCCTTCATCACTTCCACAGGCAGCCCATGCTGCCAGAGTGGAAATAAATCTTTCCTGGATGTTGTAAGACAGGGCAGTGCAGGGAGGGGTGGGGTGGCTGTGCACACGGGGCAGTTGCAGCTGCAAACATGTGGAGAGGGTTTCCAAGGGTGCCATGGCAAACACAGACCAGAAGTGAGCTGGAAAGAAGCTGGTTTGTGCTGTAAATATCTCTAGTGTGACATCCCAGTACCCTCTGAAGACATTTGTCTCTCGTTGAGCAGGGATGTCTCAGTGAAGCACATAGTCTAAGGTTTCATAGAATCATGGAATCACAGAGTCATTGAGGTTGGAAAAGCCCTCTGAGACCATCAAGTCCAATTATTAACCCAGCACTGTCATGTTCACCACTCACCCATGTCCCCAAGTGCCACATCCACACACTTTTTGAACACTTCCAGGGATGGTGACTCCACCACTGCCCTGGACAGCAGTGCCTGTGCCAGTGCCTGAACATCCTTTCCATGAAGAAATTTTCCCTAATACCAACCTAAACCTCCCCTGGTGCAACTTGAGGCCATTTTCCCTTGTCCTGTCCCGTGTTCCCTGGGAGCAAAGCCCGACCCCCACCCGGCTCCCCCCTCCTGTTGGGAGTTGCACAGAATTCCAGGTGCCCCCTGAGCCTCCTTTTCTCCAGGCTGAGCCTCCCCAGCTCCCTCAGCTGCTCCTGGGGCTCCAGCCCCTTCCCAGCTCCCTTCCCTTCCCTGGACACACTCCAGCCCCTCAATGTCTTTCTTGTTGTGGGGGCCCAGAACTGACCCCAATATTTGAGGAGCCTCAGCAGTGCCCAGCACAGGGGGACAGTCACTGCCCTGGTCCTGCTGCCACACCAGTGCTGGTACAAGCCCGATGCCATTGGCCTTCCTGCCCACCTGGGCACACCTGGGCTCTTAGTTTTTGCACACAGGGCTCACACTTTCCCTCTCAGACACCTCCTGCCACCCCCAGTAGCAGAAGATTTTAGTTGTCATTTTGTTTAACTCACTTCCTCATGCTTCAGAGCCTCTCTTTGTGCTGAGAGCTACTGCTTTCCACATCACCCCTTTTAGCTGGAGCCTTTTTTGAAGGTGCAGAGTGAAGCTTGTATTTTTCATTCAGCATTTTTTCTTCTCCTCCAGCATTATTTAAAAAAGCTCCCAAACTATCTGTTCTTTGAAAAACCAGCACAAACACCAGCATTTGTGCAAAATCCAGGAAAATCTTGATCCAGAAATTGATTTTAAACAAAATAAATAAATCTTATCTCCTTCCCTGAAGGCAGCAGGAAGTGGAAGGAGGTTCTGCAGATGAAAACTTTTCTGTAGCTTCCATTATGGCAGGAACCCTCCAACAGCTGCTGTCAGAGCCCCTCAGGCTCTGCCTTCCACACCTCAACCTCTATCCAGTCTCTCAAACTTAATCATCTTTGTCTCAAAAATACCACTTTTAACTGAAATAACTTGGAGAGAGGCACCTGAAAGGTGAGTGAGGAACACCAACTTCCTCAACAGCTGGGATCACATTGGTTCCTGTGATTCCTTGCTGTTTCTGCAAGACACTGGAGTCATTTGATGGCAGAGATGTGCTTAAAGGGAGATAAAGTCACAGGGAGAGAAATCCCTGAGCACTAAGGAATACCCGAGTTTTGGTTGGAGCAGTCCCAGTGTGGCTGGAGCGTGTCCAGGGAAGGGAAGGGAGCTGGGAAGGAGCTGGAGCACCAGGAGGAGCTGGGGGAGCTGGAGGGGCTCAGCCTGGAGAAAAGGAGGCTCGGGGGGGACCTTCAGGCTCTTTCCAACTCCCTGACAGGAGGGTGGGACAGGGTGGGGATGGAGGAGTCCCAGGGAACATGGGACAGGATTGAGAGGAAATGGCCTCATGTTGTGCCAGGAGAGGTTTAGCTTGGATATTGGGAAAATTTCTTCATGGAAAGGGTGGCCAGGCCCTGGCACAGGCTGCCCAGGGCAGTGGTAGAGTCACCATCCCTGCATGTGTTCAAAACTCAAGTGGATGTGGCACCTGGGGACAGGGTTGGACTTGGTGATCCCAAAGGGCTTTTCTAACCTAAATGATGCTGTGATCCCGTGATTCCAGGTCACTGCAGGGCAGCTTTACTCGATGCTGGAAGCAGCATAGGAATGATATGAGTCCTCCCCTCTCATCTGGACTTTGCTTCCTTTTAGACACACAGAGACAGTCCCAGTATGAATCAGTCCCTCTAAGTATCCACCACAGGAGGGTTGTAAATACAATAATCCTGGAGGTTTTCCCCCTTTTTGCTGGGTATATTTGAAGTGATTCCTTTCTTATCCCACCCTTCCTTTGGGGAAACATGCCCCTGTTCTCCCTGCCTATGGAAATTTTAGTTTCTTTGGAGGAAAAAAAGGACAAAAGTGTTTTTAACTCATGCTGCAAGTGCCTAGGCTGGTGAGGGGACCTAGTTTCCACGTGGCCTTGCCCTGCCACATGGGGATTTTCCAGTGCTGTTCAAATCCATTGGCAGGTGCAAATAAATTCAGGCTTGCTATGGAGTGTGTTACTTGTCCAGCCGTTTGTCATCTTACCAAAAGTCACCACTGAAGGGGATTAGCATAAAGTGCACAAATAACTTTCAACAAGAGGCTTGTTAATCACTGCCTAATTCCCTTCTGCTCTTCAGGAGAGGTTGGGTGTTGGGCTGGAATTCAAAAGGACCTGTCAGGCTGCTGAGGGGTTTAAGAGGCAAATGCTGAAAGCTGAGCTAACAAAGCACCATGGAGAGATCAGTGTGTGTGCAGCTGAGAACAGGACATCTTTCTTACAGTCATGGAATCCTAGACTGGTTTTGGTTGAAAGGGACCTTAAAGCTCATCTCGTTCCACCCCCCTGTCATGGACAGGGACACCTTCCACTAGAACAGGTTACTCCAAGCCTTCTCTTTTCCAGGCTGAATATCCCCAACTCTCCCAGCCTGTCTCCATAGCAGAGATGCTTCCACTCTCAGAGCATCTCTGTGGCCTCCTCTGGACTTGCTCCAGCAGTTCCACGTTCTTCTGTTGTCCCAGCCCTGGAGGCAGCTCTGCAGGTGGGGTCTCACCTGAGGGGGCAGAGGGGCAGAATCCCCCTCCCCTGCTGCCCCCACTGTGGGATCAGCCCAGGATGGGGGTGGATTTCTGGCCTGTCTTTCTATCAACAGCCCTGCAGCAGAGACCAATGTGTCCCAACCTGCTGCCTTTGAGCTTCAGCAGAGCATGGCCCAAGCCACAGCTGTTTGGACAAGCACCCAGATGTCCCTGTCATGACATGAGGCAGCTGCTGGGTGTTGGCTCCCTTGAGACACTTCCCAGACAGCATCCAGCTTGGCCAGTGGAGCTGCAGTGGAGCTTAGCCATGGTGGAAATGCATCTGCTGTCTTACTTGGGAGGTTTCTCACCTGTGTTGTGCCGAGAGGGTTAAAGTGAATAAAATAACCCTGGCTGGACCCACTGCTGTGGCTCAGGACCCTTCCCCACAACGGGACAGACTCCCGGGGCTTTGGTGACAGTGTCTGCAGGGTGAGGCTGGCACCAGACCTGCCCAGGAGCCTGGCTGAGGGTGGTCCTGGGGGGAAGCTCCAGGAAGAATGTGCTGATTCACAGCAGGGCTTGCTCGTCCTTTGGAGCTTTCCATGCAGCAGCTTTGCTGAGTGTGTGCTCCATCCAGGCCCCTCTGGTTAATTGATTTTGCTCTTTCCCTGTGTTGTGTGTCAGAGGCTGTGCTGCAGAGCCCAGGAATTGCAGGTTCCCTGGGGACACTCCTGTCTTGAATCAGGATGCAGGGTGGGGGTTACATGAATGTGGGATGGATTGAAAACTTAACAACCAGGCACAAGTAATAGGTAGCCTGTCCCAGTGTCCTGGTGAGCAGCAGGCAAGGCTGGCACAGGGTGGGATGCTCTGGGACTTGGCCCCATGCTCCTCTGGGTTCGAGTGGAAAGTTGACTGGGTCACTTTTCCACCCTCCTCCCCCATGGAATGGAGTGACTTTATTCCTCTCTCCATGGCATGTGCTCCGAGACCCCTGCCCAGGATCAGAGGCATCAGTGCCAGGCCGGAGCAGGAGGTCTGAACTGTTCAAGCACCAGGGTGCCAGACAGGCAGCAATTGCCTCCCAGCAAGGTGTTAGCACTGGATTTACTGGTGCTGCTGACAACACAGGCTCCAGCAGGAGCACTAAAAGCCTGACCCCTCGTCTACTCTGTGCTGTCCTTTGTGTTGACTCTTCATTACAAAGGACATAGGGAAATGACTGGAAGTGCATGTGGGAGGTTTGTGCTCACTCAGAGCAATGATGCTGCTGATAAACCAGCAGAGGAATATTGGCCTCAATTTCCTATTCAAGGGACCAGGTGCAGTGCACCTGGAATTCAAGTAGACAGAGAGAAACCTCACAGAGGAGATGACTCAGTGCAGTGGGTCCTGCAGGACAGCGATGCCATCACCACTGGATTCCTTCAATTGTAAGAAAGAACCATCTGATCCAGAAAACTTTATTAAAATGGTGGTTTACAACCAGCTTCTGTAGGATACACATAGAATTCTGGAATTATTAAGGGTGGAAAAGCCCTCTAAGATCATTGAGCCCAATCATTCCCCCAGCACTGCCACGTTCAAACTGTGTCCCCAGGTGCCACATCCACATGGTTTTTTGCACACATGCAGGGGTGCGACTCCACCATTGCCGTGGGCAGCCTGTGCCAGGGCCTGACCACCCTTTCCATGAAGAAATTTTCCCAATATCCAACCTAAACCTCTCCTGGTGCAACATGAGGCCATTTCTTCTCATCCTGTCCCTTGTTCCCTGGAAGCAGAGCCCGACCCCCACCTGGCTCCCTCCTCCTGGCAGGGAGTTGGAGAGAGTGAGAACGTCCCCCCGAGCCTCCTTTTCTCCAGGCTGAGCCCCCCCAGCTCCCTCAGCTGCTCCTGGGGTTCCAGCCCCTTCCCCAGCTCTGTTCCCTTCTCTGGACATGCTCCAGCCCCTCAGATGTTGATTGGGGAAGAAGAACCTACCACAGGCTCCAACCAACATGTCCACCTGGTTTAAGGGTCTTCTGCTCTCCTCCTGCAGCTGCTGTTGTGTCTCTCTGTGCCATGGTGAAGCTTTTCTCCATGGGAAGAAAAATAGTGTTTGTGATTTCCTGAAGTGTAGCACAAACACACTGGGAGCTCCCTGTGTCCATTAATCCACATCACACACAGGACAGTGATCAAAGACAGGAACAATAACTTTATTGAAAGAGGGAAACAATAGATTAGTTTGGGTTCAAAGGAAGGGATTTCAATTCTGGAAGCAAGGATTTGATGAGCAAGGTTCAGGTTTTCTTAGGTGAGCAAAAAAAAGGAAATCTTGAAATGCTTCAGAGAAGCAGAAATTCAGGAGTTGGAAATTCAGGCAGGAATTGGAGATTCCCAGTTTGGGCTGGAAAATCTCTGTAGCCTGGCATGAGCTGAGTGCTGGTATCAGAGATGGGAAACCACTGCTGCCTGGCTGCTTTGCAGTTGAATTGAACCTTTAATTCGCATTATTAATTCCCTTTTTCTTTCTTTTTTTTTTCCTTCAGCATGAAAGACTTTCCAGGTAAGAATTTTTTTTTCTCTATGTAATATTTATTGTCAGCATATTTTTGTGTGTCTTTGATGATTCCCTGTGCTTCACATCCAGTCTGGTATTGGCCATTTAGTTCTTTCCTGAGCTCAGCCATGGGGCCAGTTTACTTCTGTCCTTTGCTTCCCAAATAAATTAAGCAGAGACAAAAACCCCTCAGTGCCCTGTTAGAAATGGAGCCCACTCCCACCACGGAGATGAGAGGTCCCTGGGAAATCAGTGCCCGTGGGGGGCTGGGCTGGTTCCTGGGGGATTTTTTGGGGTGGTGGCTGTGGGTTTGCTGAGGGTGGAGGTGCTCCCACCCATCCCAGAGCCGGGTCTGCCACGGCCTCCAGTCCCAACAGCTGGGATCAGTGCTGGCTGGTCCCTCCACGGTGCTGGACCCTCGTCCTGTTTCAGGTTGGAAGCAGCTACAAACCCCCCCGGCAGTGACTCGTATGGTGACCGCGCCTCCAGCCGCTCCAGTGCCTACAGCCGCCGCGAGAACCGGCTCGCCACCCTCAGCAGCCGGGCAGAGGAGGAGACTAACAGGGACTACAAAAAAGTAGGATTTCTTAAGTGTATTACTGTCACCACACGCACTGTAGAATCTGCCTGCTGCTGCAGAAACCTGCCCTGAGAGCCTGTGGGGAGACAGAAAGTTTATTTTCATTTTATCTGTTTCATGGAATCACAGAATGATTTGGATTGGAAGGGACCTTAAATCTTACCTTGTTCCACCCCCTGCCATGGACAGGGACACCTTCCACTAGCCCAGGTTGCTCCAAGCCCCGTCCAACCTGGCCTTGAAAATTTCCAAGGATGGGGCAGCCACAGCCTCTCTGGGCAACCTGTGCCAGGGCCTCCCCCCACTGTGAGTAAAGAATTACTTAAATTAAAAACATTACTTTTCTTTGCCTCTCGGCTGTGTTTAAACTCCCTACAAAATTCAACAGCTGTTTTCTTATTTCATATGAATTATGAGAACACACATAAAGCATCCAGACTCATTCTGTTTGCCTTTCTTCTCATTTCCTGACATGAGGAGCAAATCCAACCCGAAATCGAACCCCACAGCTCAGTGCTGAGGGCATGTGTCTGCTCAGAGCAGCCCAGCAGGATGGGGTTAATTAAGCCGGAGCAGCCTGGGTGACTGAGCTCCTGGTTTGTATTTCAGTTATACGAGAGCGCCCTGTCTGAAAATCAAAAGCTGAAGTCAAAGCTGCAGGAGGCCCAGCTCGAGCTGGCTGACATCAAAGCAAAGTTGGAAAAAGCAGCCCAGGTAAGGGAAAATCCAGGTCCTGAGTGGAGAAACTGAGCACCAGCCAGGATGAACCAACACTTGTTCCAGGATGGGAAAGGGAGGGAGGCTCCTGGAAGGATGATCTTGGGAGGGAAGGTGTTATAGAGGAGACAGAAATAAGTGAGTGATTCTGTAAAGACTTGCTACGTCTCTGGGCAAGAGCATCTGTGGGCTGTCTCAGCCCTTGTGCAGCACCCTGTGAGTGCTCTTGGGTTTAATCACTTTCTATTTTTAATTTCCATAGCAGAAACAGGAGAAAACTTCTGACCGGTCCAGCATGCTGGAGATGGAGAAGAGGGTACGTGTCTCTGCTTTCTTCTCAGTTGCAGTCCTTGCCTCATGCTGCTGTGCAGGGCAGAGTCATTTCTAGAAGGAAAGCGTTTATTAAAAGATAAGTTGTGTCTTGTGCCTTGGAGAGCAGCTCACAGTGATAATTGTGTTCTGACCTTTTCAGGGCCTGAGTCTTTGCTGCCCTCTTTGCACACCAGCTTCTGATTTCTCTCTTTTGTTGTAGGAAGCTGCAGACCAATGGATTGTATCACACTAAGAGACTGTTGGTTCACTATGCTTTAAAATATTCTTGATTCTTATAAATAAAGACTGGTTTGGGGTGGTGAGGGGACAAAGCAAAAGACTGAAGGGCTTCTCTCAGTCCCTTCATCTCCCATGGATGAACCCCAGGGGTTGCCCCAACTCAGGAGCAGGACCATGCACTTGGCCTTGTTGAAGTCAGGACAACATCCAGCATGACTTTTGTTGAATTAGGTCACAGCAGCCACAAATACAGCTTTCTGAGAGTTAGAGACTAAAGAAGAGCCTGACTTTTCTCAGTGAAGATGGCATTAGCTGTTTCCAGGAGGCTCATGCACTTTGCACTGCTGAATCCCTGGATGAAGTGTGCTGTGGACAAAAAGTGACCCAGAACTCATCACCCACAGCCACACTCAGCAGCTGCATCTTCCTCACTCTACTGGCCTCATGTCTCTGTGCAGAGGGCAGAGGAGCAGGGCAGAGAGTGTAAATCCTGTTCCTGACCCACATTTCCCATTTATCCCTTCTCAGGCCACATCTCTGGGGTGTTTTGAGCCCCCTCTTGCTGGGAACATCATTGAAGGAGTGAGTGCATGCCTGCCCCTTGGCACAGGCTGTAGCTGAGGCCACCAGCAGCACTCACGTGGCAGAGCCTACCTGTGCAATCCTTACAAAATACACCAAAAGCAGTTAGCTTTACAGCTTTTGCCCAAATTAATCTTGGAGAAGCAGGATTTCCAGGCAGGGAATTTCCTTTCCCTGTTCTCTCTTTCCTATTTGAGCAGCTCAGTGACTTTTCTCGTTGCCTCCTGTAGTGGAGTGTAAGCAAATCCATGGCTTCACCCACAGAGCTCAAAATCACATTACATCAGCAGCTCCTGAGAACTGGGATCACTGAAAATGGGGGATAATTTCATTAGGGGTATGAATAGAGCTCAGGATCTGTCCAAATGGCCCCAGCACATATCCCTGCTGGTTTGCCAGCTGCCCTGTCCCATCTGATCAGCTCTTGGTTGTTTCCTCTGCCTTGCTTTGGGATGCTCTTCAGTGAATGCTCCTACAGAAATACAAGACTTTTATTTTTCTTTAAAAGAAAATATGCTGTAAAATTTTCTTCTAAATCCTTGTGACCCTCTTTGTTATAAATCCTTGTAAACAGGAGAAACGAGCCCTGGAGCGGAAACTCTCTGAAATGGAAGAGGAGATGAAGGTAAGAAATAATCTTCACTATGTCTATTCCATTTTGTATTCATATCTTGTGGGATTGTCATCCAGCAGGAGGTTATTAAAGGTGTCCATGACAAGGGACTTGTGTTCCTTTCTGCAGTCAGAATGGCCCTATTCTCCAAACATGAAATGCTAATAAACTGTCCTGTTCTCATTCACCTGACTGCTCCTATGTTTGATTTGTTCTGCTGTTTGATCCGAGAACGGTGAAAGCTGTTCTCCTTAAATGCCTTCCCAAACTAACTTTTGTGGCCTCGCTGAGTTCCAGTGTGCTGACCCCCTGTGCTCTGACTAGTCTGCAGCCCAAGTTAAGCCGCTCAAGTTCTCTCCGGATGGGTAAGAAGACAAAGCTGGCTTTTGAGCTCACGCACACTGGCCAGGATAAAACACAGAGTGGTTGTGTTCCTGTGCTCCCTTCCCAAAGCATGTCACTGGGAGGCTGCAGCAGCCTGGGATAATTTCAGCAAACAGGAATTTGCTTCCTAGTGGGATGTGCAGCATGGCTTAGTGTCACGAGCCATCGCCACCGTCTGCTCCGGCACCTTCTCCCTGTCATGGTGCTGCTTCGAGGACGGTTCTCTCCTGTCCTGGGAGCAAGTGCTGAGCCCTGCAGAGCAGGAGGCAGCATCTTGCCACCTCCCTACACCTAAAACTTCACACTGGTTTTGCAGCATTACGTCGTGTTCTGCTCTGTTTTACTGCCCATGTTCACAGAATGAATGTCCTCTTTGCTCTGTGCCTGCGCTTTCATCCCCTGTGAGCATGACCCAGGTGGGACCAAGCTGCTTTTGGAAGGGGGGACCCACCTGAGAGCTCTCCCAGTTCACTGATGGAAATGTGTTCCTGCCACCATGGAGGAGGTTCCAACTTTGTGTTTCTATTTGAAGCTTTGTGTTTTTAACAAGCACACATCTTGGAAAGGACCAGTGGCTTGTGCTGCATCTTCTGCTGTGATGAGAAACAGAAAAATGTGGTGGAGTCTTCTGTAAATGCTCTTGTTCTCTCACAGAGGAGAAAGTAAGTGTGGATGTGCAAGCCAAGAAGGGGAGGAGAAAGGACTGAATAATGCCTAAATTCCAAACTCTTTGTTCAGTGAGCAGGTAACAACCTTTATCTGCAGAGAGACCTTCCTGTAATTACAGAATTGTGGTCTTCAAGAGAAATGCAGGCAGGAGCAGTTTGTGTTGATTCTTCAGCTCTGCAGGTCACTGCAAACCAGCTCAGCCATGGAGTAAGAAGACAGGGTGGTGTCCCCTAGTGGCCTCTTAATTTGGGAACATTTATATTGTTTTGGAGAGCAGTTAATGAAGGAAGGTGCCTGCAGGGACTGTCGGACACTGGAGCTGCACAGTGATGGAAGCCAAGGTGGTGCAGAAGGAGAAGCACTTCTGGAGGTTGGATGTGTTCTCAACTGCCCCAAGAGACATGAGCAGAAGGAGTCTCTTGTCCAGCTGAAAATGAGCTTCAGGTCCTTGAGAGTAGTGCTGACTCTGCTCTCTGCCCTATTCTTGCTGCATCAAAGACAAGAAACTGGAAAATTTCTTTTCTGAAGCACTACTATGTTTTAACTAGTTTTTGCAAAACCTTGAGCATGTGGTGAGTAAGTACCTGAGGGCACTGTGACATGCCTTCTTTGACAGCCACTCAATAAAAAGGAGTATAAAAATCTCTGAAGAAAGAAGCATTGAATTGGACCTGTGCATATGGAAAACACTTTTGTGTCCACTTCCATCACGCGTTGAAGCGGGAGAGTCAGCCCTGCTGTGTTTGTCTGCAGTGAGATAACTCCACAGAGCATCCCTGGTAGCCCCTAGTGTGGGAGTTGAGCCAGAAAAATAATCTATTAATTCTGGTTGGACTTTCATTCCTGCTCCTTGCACTACCTGAGTAGCTGTCAAGCAGAGTCAGAAGGAATAACAAGGAATTGTGAAGGAATAAGCAAAACCACCAGTTTTCTTTAATGTGGAGAGCAGCAAGTGGAAACAACCAAACCAGCCAGGTGATGGATTAGGTCTCAGATTGGTTTGGGGGATTCTTCCCACTAGTCTTCAAACAGAACAGATCCAGCAAGGCTCACATCCAGCTGTTTGATCCCGGGGTGTCCGTGTTTGGTTCTGCACATCAGGTGTCCTGGCCAGGGCTCTCCTCTCCTTGCAGCTGACTTGTGAGGAAGAGAAGGCACAGGTGACAGAAATGGTTTGTACTTCAGGCTGTGCTTGAGGGAATGAGCCTTGCTCCTGTCATGAGTGTAACCACTGCTAATGAAGCCATCAAGAAGTGCAGAAGAGCAGGACAGGCTCAGTAATCTCCAGAGCCTTGGTGGCAGAGCTGCTCTTGTGAAGGTGACAGAGCTGTGCAGTGTTTCCCTGAGTGACTGCAGAGTTCGACTGGAAATCCAGAACCTTGGCCGAGACAGGAGAAAGAAAATTAGCATTTGCACTGAGCTGAATTCAATGCCAAGTGCCCGAGGTCCCAACTTAACAGAGCAATTTTTCTTGAAGGTCACAGAAGCCTGTTTGTTCCATAGCCCCTCTGCAGCTCCTGGCCTCAGCCATCGTGCACGCTCCAGGCATTTTTATTTAGGATTGCAGGCACAAAATCCTTTAATTGAAGGCAGGTACAGCTGAACTGAGAAACCTGCTTTGGCCAAGCCAAGTATCAAGCAGAGTGATAAGCAATCACAGCAGTATCATCCAGATCCTGGTCTTTGCCCTTGGCTTCAGTCCCAGCTTCCCAGTCTTTACTGGGTTTCTTGGATAAATAGGAGCCTGGCCTACCTGCAGCACACATGCATTTTTACATAAATGATCTTTTCTGTGGGCTGTGCACCGTGCTGAGGCTGAGCAGCAGCTGATGGGACCATGCTGAGGTTTCGTGCTATGTTGGTGTGGAAAAACAAAGGTGGTCTCTGAAACGATCACAATCCTTTCCACCTTGTGTAGCACAACACCCTGTTTTACATATGTTGGATGTTTTCTGCCAGTTGTGAGCCCTGTGATAAATAGAGAATGTTTATTATCCATGGTATCATAGAGTCATGGAATCTCCTGAGCTGGAAAGGACCCACAAGGATCATCCAGTGCAACTCCTGGCCCTGCACAGCACAATCCCACCATGTGCCTGAGAGAGTTGTCCAAACACTCCTGGAGCTCTGGCAGCCTTGGGGCTGTGCCCACTGCCCTGGGGAGCCTGGTCAGTGCCCAACCACCCTCTGGGGGAAGAACCTTTTCCTAATATCCAGCCTAACCTCCCCTGACACAGCTCCAGCCGTTCCCTTGGGTCCTGTCACTGGTCACACAGAGCAGAGATCAGTGCCTGCCCTCCACTGCCCCTCAGGAGGAAGCTGCAGACCCCAAGGAGGTCTGACCTCAGGCTCCTCTTCTCCAGTCTGAACAGTCCAAGTGACCTCAACTGCTTTTGGTACCACCAAAAGAAGTGGCTCTTCCAGTACAACCATCCTCCGGCAGCTCTTGGTGGGAACTGTCACAGGACAGACATGCCATGTCTGTCTGTCCTTACTGAGCACAGCTGGCACTGCTCGGGTGGGTGAAGGGAGGGAGGGATGGATGGATGGATGGATGGATGGATGGATGGATGGATGGATGGATGGATGGGAGGTGGTGAGCAGGGATCTCACTGCTGAGGTGTCCCTGCAGCTCTCCTGCAGTTTGTTGGTTGTAGTTCTGTCTTGGGACCTGTTGATTTATCCAGTGTCAGAATTATGTTGGTGTGTCCAAGGAGCTGCTTTGTCAATTTGATAATCTCAGGGAGCTCAAGACCCATCCTCTGCTGGCTCCCTGCACTCCCTGCCTTGCTTCTGTAGGTTTTGCAAAACATTTTGACAGGGTGTTGATTCCTTCATGAGGAGCAGAGGTCGTGCTTTTGGGCAGCTAAGAATGAAGTTGACGGATGAGGAGTACAAAAAGTACTTTTGTACAGGAATGACCCTTGGACAAAATGTCCTAGGATGCAGCAGGTCCTTGCCAGCTGCAGCCAGCTCTGGGCTATCATAGAATGCCAATCTGGTTTGGGTTGGAAGGGACCTTAAAGCTCATCTCATTCCACCCACTGCCATGGGCAGGGACACCTTCCACTATCCCAGGCTGCTCCAATCCTTGTCCAGCTTGGCCTTAGACACTTCCAGGGATGGGGCAGCCACAGCTTCTCTGGGCAACCTGAGTCATGCAGGTTGGGTGGGTGGTCTGTCCTTGTTCAGGACAGACAGTGACTTTCCTTTGAGTGCTTTCTGCTAATGAAATGGCAAAAAGGAATCCCCTTCTCCAAAGACCCTTCTCTCTGTCTCCTTTTGCCACTGTGAGCTCACAAGGAAGAGGATGGGAGGAGCACAGTGCTTTGTGGTGCTGCTCTGGTTCGGGGCTGGGATTTTGTCACTTGAACTTGCAATTCTTTTGGATATTTCTCTTCCTGGCTTCCCCTGCCCAGTGTTGGGGCTCCCTGTCCAGGAGGGGTTCTTGTTCAGGAGAGGTTCTTGTTCTCGTGGCCCCACTGCCCAGTGAGCTGTCAGGAGGAAGGAGAATCAGGGACACTGCTCAGGGAGCAGCTCCACAGCCCTTGGCATCTCCTGGCACCCACAGTGGTGTGAATGTCCAGGACATGGAGTTGCTTTCACATCTCTGGGAACAGTGTCATCCTAGTGGCCCTGGGATGTCTGCATGGCTTGTACCATTTCCATGTTCTGCTTCCCTCATGGCTTTTCTGTTCCCTACCTCCCACTGCCCTTTTACCTGTGCTAGCCCCAGTTTGTACCTGTGCCCAGTTTGTACCTGTGCAAGCCCAGTGTGGGGCTCTATCACTGTCCTGTGCCCACCATTTCCTTTGTCACCAGGAATGCCTGGCACATCTCACCTGCCCACATCCATCCCTCTTGTTCAGACTCCTCTGGCTAAAATGAGAGATTTAAGATTCAGATTTGCCACTTCTGGAGGTCAGAGGTAAATTGAGCCTCATGACAGAGAAGAACTGAATTTGGGCAGGGGTGAGAAACCTCCCCAAACTTGGAATGTTTTGGCAGAACTGAGCCTGGGCAGACCCAGGAGCATCACTCAGGAATGTAGCAGACACGGTTCCTGTCTCAGGGATCTGCTGTGGGACAGTGACACTTTCAGGTGCTTCTGTGTGTTCCTGTAGAATCTCCCACAAAGCTCTCATTGCTCTTTGCTCCACATGGCTGCTTTAACTTTTGAGATACATGAAGAAAAGGAGTTTTAAAGAAATTCTCAATTCCCAGCAGTGCTTTCAGAGCCTGTGTAGGTGGTAAGTCAATGGCGATAGTAGTCTCACAGCAGTTCCCAAGTCCCAGGGCTGCCTGGGTAAACTAGAATATAATCCTGCTTTGTGGTGGAAAATTCCTTTATTTGACTTTTTTAAAGGCTTTGAGAGCCCCTGGAGAAAGGGATGGTTCTCAAAACATCTTTGGTGTGTTGTCAGGCCTTTCCCATCCACTCACTACTACTAATTTTTCTTTTACTCTCTTTTTCCTTTCACTGTCTGTGGACTAAATTCCCATTTCTGTGCCTGTTTGTCTCCATGGTGTTCTCTCTGTATTTCTCTGTCAACTCCTCTCACTCTGCAGAATCTCCACCAGCTCAAACAGATTCACACTCTGAGGCAGATGAATGAGCAACTGCTGGCTGAGAACAGGGCTCTGACCCGGGTCGTAGCCAGACTTTCTCTGCCCACCAAGCCCTCGGAATCAGAGGAGCTGTAGCCGCTTCCCCTCCGGCTCATCTCGCCTCCCTCTTCCACTCTTCCAGGCAGGTCTCCGCTCCCTGGCCGGGCTGTTCCCCCTCACCTCCTGCTCTTCAGGGTGTCTGGTGAAGCTTGTGGCTCAAAAGCTTGTGGCAAAGAATCCTCTGAATCCCCAGAGCATGGTGCTGCTGCCACGGCAGGGCTTTGCTGGAGGCTCTGCTCATCCCGCTGGCTCCCGCTCTGCTTGGCAGGTGCTGCCAGCCTCACCAGCTTAGCACTGGGAAGTGGCTTTGGGGTGGCTTGGCAGTGCCAGCAGCCCCTTGCTTTGAGACAGACCCACAGAATGGTTTGGGTCGGAAGGGGCCTTAAAGCTCATCTCATTGCAACCCCCTGCCATGGCCAGGGACACCTTCCACTAGACCAGGTTGCTCCAAGCCCCATCCAACCTGGCCTTGACACATGAAAATAGGTGGTTTATGCTACATGTCTGCTCATAATAAAATTATTTTTTAATTGAACTTGTTTCGGGGAGAAGCTGCCACTCAGCAAATCAGGTTATCCAAAGTCAGGATGAACAGTCTTATGCATTTGTAGGGATGTGGTGAAAATGCACTTTCTAGAGAGAAACGGGATTTTTTAGAAAAACTACAAACTGAGTTGTCCTCAGCAGGTTTTCTTGGTCGCTTGAGCAAAGAGGACAAGCTCCTTACCTCATTTTAAATGCAGATTTTTGAGTCTGAGTCCAAGGGCTCAGCATCCCCCCTGCGTCCCATGGGCTGGCACAGGGTGGGGGACCCAGCAGGAGCTGGACCAGGAGCAATTTGTGTTTTCATCTTCTGTTTTAAATCCACTGCAAGGCAATTACTGTTTGAAGCCCAAGGATGACCCTTCCCTAAGTTTTGCCCTTACACATCACACAGTTAAATTGCATCTTTTCCTGCTATTTCATTGGTTCTGTGCGAAAATAGAACTGTAAATGCTGCTTTCTCAGGGCCCTACCTGCCCTTTGCAGGTTAGTAGGGATATTTAGATCCCTTCAGACACAGCAGCCTTGTGGGCTGGAAGTGGCACCACACTATAAAAAAAGCTATTCTTAGCACACAAATTATATCAAGGCTGATTAACCATAGAAACAAACTAACCAGGGGAATTATGGCTTCCCCTTTCCAGGAGTCTCAGTTCAAGCCCACACGTGTGTCACAGTCTGGGAGAGTCGGGTGTCATGTTGTGTGCCCCAGATTGTGCAGATGGTCAGGTGAAATGATCTCTCTGCCTTTCTGGTTTAAATCTGCAAAATTATCCTCCTACCTGTCCCTGTCTCATTCTTTCTCACAAGCCATGAGTTTAAGTCATTCTTCTTTCCCACATGCTCTGAGATCTGAGGGAAAATTGGGCAAAACCATTTCCAGACTCAGGGAACTGATGTTCCACCTGCAAGTCACCTGGAAGTGCTCCCTGGAAGTGCCCACATTGTTGCTTCCCTTCCATCCCTCCTGCTCTGACATGGCCAGGCTCATCCTTCCCTCACACAGGTTTGCAGTTCCCTGCTGGTGCCCGAGCTGGGGAAGAGCCATGTGCTGCTCTGCTGATTTATTTTCAACTCTTCTAGTAGGTCTAACACAGGGTGTTGCTGGTGCTTGCAACCCTGGCTCCGTGGTGTCTGTGGACATCACAGCTGTACAGAGATGTCACTGGTTTAAGCTCTGCCATATTCATGCCCTGACAACGGTGGTGCTTTTCAAAGAGTCTCATTTTCCCAAATCCACCTAATTTTTGAGGAGCTGTCTTCTCCAGTGTCACAGGTAACACACAGCCCTGCTGCTCTGACCAGCTTCAGCCCAGAACTCACTTTCCACTGGTGCTGTATCCCAGTCAGCCCTGCCATTCCCTGGGGCTGGGCCACATCCCTCCTCACCACTCCCAGGAAACACTTTGAAAGCTCCAGTTTCCAGGCCCAGCCTTACCAGCCTGTTCACATGTGGTTTATTTTACCCAGCTTGAGGCCACTCAGCTTCGAAGGGAGGAATGCCCCTGGTTCAGGAAGGGTGAAATTGTGTAAGGCTGATGTGTAGCTTTCAGAAAGGCTCTGTGAGCACTGATGGAGTGAGGATACAGCCAGGAAACTTGTCCAGAGACACTTATTTTACATACACTTATGCTCCTTCATTTTCAAATCAATCACTGAAGTTGCATGAAGCCCATGTGTGAGGCACAGCTGCTGTCAGAGCTCTCAGTGGGCTGTGGGACCAGGGTGGGTCTCTGGGCACCTGTGACAGATTCTACCAAAGTGAGCAGCAGGACTTCATCCTGCCCCCTTATCACAGCAATGTCACTGCAGGGCCACCCCAGGCAGTGACACGGGGAGGACAGAGATTGACTGTCCACAGCTCTGGTGGGTGGTTGAGCTGTCACGAGGACTGGGAGGCACCGGGCTGTGCTGTGGGTGAAGCTCAGGAGCAAACAGGAGTGCAGGGACAGCAGTGGCTCTCCTGTGTCTCTGAGCTTCTCCTTTGGCTGTGACAAATGTCATAAAGAGCCATGAGTGCTGTTCTGGTGACAGCTCAGCCATGTCCCACCACTGCTGGGTCCAGGGATACACTGAACATCCCTGGCTGGAGCTCTGGCCAGCCCAGCACGTGGATTTACCTTTCCCCAATATCCCACCAAGCAGCACTGTCCCCCTCCTCCCTCTCTAGCAAAACCTCCCACCTGGAGCATCCACCAGTGCCCACAGGGATGGGATTGGGAGCATTGGGGCCACCATGGCTTGGCCTGACTGTGAAGGGAGGGAATTGCTGTGGTGCTGCCCCAGGAGCTGCCTGCACTCAGTGGCGATGGTGGTGGAGGGGCTGCAGATGGAGAGTGCAGGACTTGTGGTCAGAGCTGAAACTCCAGCTTAGGACGAAGGAGAAAATTTAGTGTGGATTTTGAATTCGGGTGAATTCCTCCAAGATCCACCTTGGCAGAGAGAAGTCCCAGCTGAGCTGACACCGCGGCTGTTGGTGCCTGTGTGTGACCCCGGTGTGCTCCAGGGGCTGCTCACCCTGTGGTGTGCTGGCACCTCGTGTGTCACACCCCGAGATGGGCAGGGAGTCTCCTGGCACCCCAATGGCTGTGAACAGTCCACTGAAGGTCACCCTGCAGGGGGAGCACGGGAAGTCAGGAGGGTTTATGCCATTAGAAATGCTGGAAGGGTCTTGTTTAAGCTATTTCTTCTCTATTTCCAAAGTACTTGGGCTTTTGTCCATGTTGTAAGCCTTGGCTGAGCACCCGGGAGGTATCTCCAGTGTCAGAGTGTTCTGCCAGTCTGGGCTCAGCACATGTGTCTGTTACACACCCGTGGGGTCCCAGGGAGATTTTGGGGTGTTCTAAAGAGATTTTGCCAGGACCAGTCCTAAGTGAGAATTTCAGACCTTTGGTTTCCCCTCTTGTCCTGGCAAAATGGAGTAAACGAATCAGGAAAACCAGCCTTATTGTTTTGTGCTGAGCTATAATTAGCCTCTGGACACAGGCTTGGGGTGAAACAGCTCAGAAATGATTCCTGCCCTCCCAGCCTGGTCCCGACCTGCCGCTGGGGCCGTGGCATCGCTTCGCACCACGGGCTTCCAGGCTCGGGGCTCCCTGGCTCTGTGCTGTGCTCAAGTCCCCCCTCACCCCTCCGTGCCTGGCAGCCAGCTTGTAAAAGCTCTGGAGAAGCTCCAGAGCAGTGGAGTCGTGGAGGGGATGTGACATCCCCTCTGGTCCCTCTGAGCCGAGCTCTGACCCCACCTTGTCTTTGTCTCTGCAGATTTTGACAGAGCTGAAGTCGGACAACCAAAGGCTGAAGGATGAGAACGGAGCCCTCATTCGTGTCATCAGCAAACTCTCCAAATAGGAATCCTGAGCAAAGGCAGGACAAGGAGGGGCCCTACACCAGCTGCCAACCCCACCATCGAGCCCTCCCCCCGTCTTTCCCTCCCATCGTGTACAGCAAGTGTTTCAGCCATGGGATCAATGTCACACCTGCCTTGCCCTGCCCTTTGCTGTACATTCCCTTTCTCTGCCCCTGTTTCTCCCCAACACACCCCCAGCCATTTTATTATTTTTAATTTAAGCATGTTGTGGTATCTCGGACATTTTATTCAAGGGAGAAGTGTGAGCACTGGGTTTGAGCTGCCAAAACTTCTTCCAGAAGCCCAGTATTTGATGTTGGACTCTGACCTGGAATGGGAAGCTCCTACTGTAAAAAGTGACACCTGAAGAACTAATCCAGTACATCCAAGCTCTGTACAGGTGGGAAGTGTGAACATGGGCTGGGACTCTGGGGATGCACATCAGCCCACCAAGATGTGGAACTCTGGTTAAATGTGATGTTGTGAAAGCCACCTGGGCTCATGTCTGTCACAGGCTGATCAGCTGCTTTGCACAGACCTTCTCCTCTTGCCCCAGTAGACCCAGTCCTTTATTTAAGATGAGATTTTCAACCTGTTCAGTAAAATCACCACTGACACTTGGCATCAGACCCTTTTCCCTCACCCTTTCACCCAGCCTGGGTGATTCTGTGTCACACTGTGTCCTTCCAGGGCTCCTGTCTCTAATTAGTAGCATCTAATTGCACCTGGACTCTTGCTCCTTGGGACAGGATGTACCACAGGTACTTGCTGAGCTTTCTGGAGGACAAGCTTGAACCCCTAGAGACCCTCTGCTGCTTTCACACATGTGTGAGTGTGAATCACCTTTCAGGGAGCTGTGCCCACACCAGGAACCAGCCCCTCCATCCTAACAGCCCTCTGGGATGTTCTTCTGCTGTCTCCATGAAGGCAGAGCCCCAAAGTGGAGTCTGATCTGGTATTTTGGGTACCTCACTTTGATTTGCAGCAGGATTTGTAGAGAGAGGGAATGCCAGAGTCCTGTCCCACCCACCCTTCTGTTGTGAAGCAGATTGACACGCTGGGTTCCAAGGCAGAGGACCATGGAGCAGTGATCACTTGTCCTCCCACACTCCTTGGAAAGGTGAGGGCGCGTCGATGTCAGAGGCACAAGGAGCTGCTGGTAACTGAATCACCATGATGAAACTCTTCTAACCTGTCAAAAGCTTGTGATAAGCCTTGACCTTGAAGGAAACCTCTAAAAATACCCCTCTTTAATGTTATATGCACTCAGTTTGGGATTGTTCTCTTCGTGGGCATTTAGACATTGGCTCCTCTCTCCATGCTGTGGGACCTGTCATCAGATCTGTTGAGCTTCCCCTTAACAGACTCCTCTCAAACAATACCTTTCCTCTCAGAGACTTGCTGTATCCAAACACTATCCCAGCTACATCCTTCCATATTTGTCCTTTCATTCCCCTTGTCCTTTGCCTCCCAGCTCCATCTGGCCGAGGGCTGCAGTCTGGGTCACTGAATCTGGAGGTGGCTGTGAAGCAGCTCTACCCATATTCCTGGGCAGCTCTGCTGACCGTGGACTGGGGGGACACTGCTGTGGAAGAGAGAGAGAGAGATACTTGAGCAGAATACTTCAGCTTGCTCAACGGGGTAAAATTTATCAGGCAATCCCGGGCTTTTTGGAACCTTTTGCAGGTTATTGCCTCAGCATCTGTATTTTCCTCTCCCTTGTTTCTTTTCCTCTTTGTTTATTTTCCCCCATAATTCTCCATTCTTCCCCCTTCCCCTCCCTGTCCTGCCAGTTTCCACCTCTCATGCTCTTCCTAGAGCTGCTGTGTTTCCTGGGCAGCTCTGGCCAGAGGTTCCTCTTCAGCAAACAGAGCTGTTTGTGCGGCGTTAGGCGCCGTTTCTCCTGGTACACTGAGGCCCTTCCTCTGCTGCTGAGCTTTGGGAGGAAGAGACCAAAGCTGGTAAAGGCATCAGGGTTTCTGCAGAGCACTGCCTAAGCCAGGCATCCTTTTTATATTCCTTGATTTTAACCCTGCTCTATTTAACAGCTTTAAGTCTTGAGATCCGGGCAATGCTTCCCCTGCACGCCGTCCCCCCTTGGTGCACTCTTTATGTGAGTACTGCCGTTCTTGATGTTTTCTCTCTTGGTGACCCACTCCTTGCTTCAGCCTCGGGCTTTGGGCTCTGGTCAGGAGATCAGGTGCCTGGGCCTTTCTGTGCCACGTGCAGAAGATGCTCACCAGCTGACGGTGTTGGGCCGGCGTGTGTGCCAGGCTGTGCATCCCAGCGGGGTGAGGAGGAGAATTCAGACTAAAGATCCTGTTCTTCTCACAAGGCGGGTTCCTGGCAGCAGGAAGAAGCCAGGGAGAGGTTCAACGCAGTCTGACAAACCCATCCCGCACTGATGTTTTGCCCCTTCCTACCAAGACACTGTTTTTATCTAAGGAACGATACGGGAAAGTTGTGGGAGGCTCGTCCCTCTGGTGGCACCTTGCAAAGCCACTTTAGCTGAAGTGTCTGCTTAGCACTGGATTCCCCCCGAGCCCCAGCTGGGAGGAAGGGCCCCCACAGTCAGTGTCCCTGACCAGCCCAAGCTGTGGGCATTGTGCGAAACAAATTCTTGAGAATGAATTTATTTTGGTCTCACTTCATGCCTGACATAACCAGTGCACTGAGGAGGTGACAAACAGGACACCTTGAACCCTGTGCACCCTGTGCTTGGGACAGGGTGCAGAGCAAGCAGGTTTTAAAACTGATCCCTCTTGGAACCAGAGCATTTGCCAGACGTGGTGTCCCTTGGGGAACACGAGCTTTTTTTTCTAAGCAATTGCTTGGGGTGAATTCATTTTTATTGCTTGGGGTGAACCCGCCTGTTGTGGCTGCAAGTTTGATGATGGCTCTTTGTAAATAAACTCCAAGGAGAAGCAGGACTGGCTGACTAGATGGGGAGAGAATGTATTTTTATGCAACTTTTGAGTGGCCTTTCAAACCTTGAGATGAATGATTTGTTTTACTGGTTGTTGTTATATAGTATTATAAGTGTGTTTGAAAGTTTGGGAATATTATTCACAGCTATGATGCTTGTAAACACAACAGTATTTATAAATGAATAAAATGAGAGTTGTTAAAATAGAAGCTTTGACTTTGCTTCTGTCTTTCTGGAACTGTAAGTTGTTTGGACTAAAATTCCCTGTTTCTCCAAATATTCTCATGGCATAACAATATCCATCATCCATAAAAGCACAAATGCTCTGCAGCTACACCACAGGTGCCTGATCAGGGGAAGCTGAAATGAAAGAACTGGGATGAACATCCCTGAAAGCCACCCAGCAATGGGAAGGAGAACGGGAGGGGGTCCTGTCTGCCCCTTGGAACCACTTGGAGGGTCAGGCCCATCTTCCCCATGGTACCAAGTGTTTGCTCAGGAGTTTGGTTAGGACAAACTGTGGCAAAGACACGGGCAGGTGCTGGTGTCACATCTGGGAGCCTCTGTCCCAGGTGAGGCTGCTGGAAACCTCTGTGTGTTCCAGACTTGAGAGGTGGCTGGTGTGAGTTGGGCTCTTCCCTTGGAGTTGGGGGTGTCCAGTCCCTCTGCAAGGCAGGACAGAACTTAAACTGTGTGGACCAGACTGTGCTGGGAGTGAAGAATTTGGTGGAGACCTTTGATATTTCCCCACTGTGCCCCAAGTCAGAGGGAGCTGGGGGGGCTCAGCCTGGAGAAAAGGAGGCTCAGGGGGGACCTGGAATTCTCTCCCAACTCCCTGACAGGAAGGGGGAGCCCTGGGAGGGATTGAGCTCTGCTCCCAGGGAACAAGGGACAGGATGAGAGGAAACAGATTTAAGTTGTGTCAGGGGAGGTTTAGGCTGCAAAATTTCCTCATGGAAAAGATGTTCAGGCCCTGGCACAGGCTGCCCAGGGCAGTGGTGGAGTCACCATCTGTGGAGGTGTTCAGAAAGTGTGTGGATGAGGCACCTGGGGACATGGTTAGTGGTGAATGTGGCAGTGCTGGGGAACCCTTGGACTCAATGATCTTAGAGGGCTTTTCCAACCTTAACGATTCCACGATTCTCTGTGTCGGGAGACCTGGGCCCTCGTGGGGTTCCCCTCACACCTTCATCCCTCCGCCATCCCTGAGCTCAGTGCCTGCCCTGGGAGCTGCTCACTGCGGACACCCCTGAGCCCCAGCAGCAAGACCAGAAGGGAACCAGCTCCTTTCAGCTCGTTTCTTTAATAAGGAGACAGAGATTATTACAAAATAACCATCGAACGATCAGAGACGGGAACGACAGAGTCCACACGAGGGGAAGGGGCGTTAAAAGCAGCTCCCGCCGGGGCCGAGCGCTGCGGGGCCGGGGCAGAGCGGGGCCGGCACTGGGGGCAGGAATGGCCGAGCCTGCGACTCCCAAAGGAGTCCTCCTAGCCCCTCCTCCCACTCTGAGGGGTAAAAAGGACAAGAAAGCAGAGCCTGTTGCCAAGACTCGCGGATTCTCCTCCTTTTCACCCCAGGAGCGTCTCGGTGGCACGGCTGGGTTTGCTCTGCGGTGCAGCCAGGACAGAGAGCAACGCCAGCTCTTGTCCCCGAAACAGAAACCACCCCATTGCACATGGCAGAAATAACCCAAATCGCTCCAAAAAGCGCTTTCATCACCAGCTTTTCCACAGAAATGCCACCAGCAGGTCGGCCCCGGCATCTGTGCCCAGCACTGCCCCGTCCCCTCGCCCGGGACGGTGGCATCCGTGGCCACCCAGGCGGTGGCCAGTGCGGCTCGTCCTGGCAGCCTGAGCCCCACGACACCAGGCGGACACACGGGGGGAAGGAGGTCACGGCTCACCGCGGGCCCATCCCCGTGGGGTCCCGGCACACCGTGCTCTAATATGGCTTCTAAAGTTGCTCTGACGATGAAATGCACCAACGCGACACAGGACACTGAAGCCACGATGTTGCCGCTACCCGGCCATGGGACAAACGCGACGAGACACAGGAACAAGACACACATGGACGTCACGGCTGCATCGGTGACGGCTCACCCTCCGCTGGCGGGCCGGGCTTGGCATGCTTTGCTTCTTGGCATTATTTTTTTCTGGTACATGATTTTATTAGGGTTTTTCATTTTATTAGGCGGGGAAATAACCAGGGTGGTGGAGAGCTCTCGAGCGATGAGTTTTGTTGGTCACCATCTCCTCCTCGCTGGCCGGAGGGGGGGCACGGCGGTGCCGGGGGCGGTGGCAGCGCCGGGCTGGGGCCATGCTGCTACTGCGGTGTGGCTGCATCACATGCACTGCTCATGGTATATACAGCTATGTCTCCATATAGTTTGCCTACACACAGCTAAGGGGGGGGTGGGTCAGAGGCAGCGCAGATGGCTTCAAAATGTTGGTTGGTTTTCCCTTTTTTTATTAAAAAAAAAAATTAAATTATGTACTAAAGTCACAGTCTTCCCCCTCCCCCGGGGCTTAAAGAGTCTGAATGGAAACCAGCCAGGTGGGATCTCGGCTCCCGGTGAGACCCCGGCGATGCGGCGGGTCTGGGGGTGGGGGGGTGTGGGTGGGGCTGCACAGGAGGGGGTGCACGGTGGGGTATACAGGGGTGTACAGGTGAGCACATGTGCAGGTGTGCACACCTCTGCCTGTTCCCCAGGGGGGGCTGTGAGGCCGTGCACACTCACTGACTGCAAACAGGAGGATTTCAGTGTTCTCTCCAATTCCTTCTTTTTTAACACAGTTCTAAGTAAGACAAATCCTCGCCCAGTGCCTGGATGGACCCCAAAATGAGACTGAATCCCGCCAGTACTCCTGGCCATGGGGCATCAGCTTCGCCCCAGCTCCCTGCTAATTAAAAGCATCCTGAGACTTTTCCTTTTGGCTACAGGAGCAGGGCAGGACCCCTCTACTGACACTGACACATCCGTTAGGAAAAGGGACTAATTAAAGCTGGAGCTGCCCTTGCAGGACCACTCACTTGATGATCCCTGCAGACCTGGCATGACCCTGGTGCCACTTTCACCGGGGCATGGACCGAATGGAGTCGTGGTGGTGGTGGAGGTGGTCACTGGAGGTCCCCAGTCCAACCTTCCCCCCACCACACCACAGCTTGTCTGGCCGAGCCCCGAACCTCCCACAGACCTCCTTGGGGACCTGTCCCAGAGCTGCACATCCAGGGTCAAGGACTGGTCTGGACCCCCTGTCCATGTGAACCCCTGAGCTGTGGCTGCCACCAAGTTTACCATTGTCTCCCCACCCCCAGATGTGGCCGGGATACCCTTTGGGAAGCAGGAGCCATAGGAAGCATCCGACAGCACTGGGGTGAGCTCAGTTTTGTCCCTGGGCTCTGGACACCCTGCACCAAGGTGCCAGCCTGGGCATTGGACCCCCAGAACAGTGTCCCCAGTGCTGGGTCATCCCCAGGGCTCTGATCCACTGCACCAAACCCTTCGCTGCTGCCCCGTGCTGGAACCCCCACACCAAGGGAAGCCAAGTGGAGCAGGGAGAGCAAGGCTGCCTGGGAGTCAGAGCTGGGACAGGGACACCAGCTCATGAGTTCCAGTACAGACTGGGCTGAACTGGGCACAGCTGCTGGATCCTCTCAAAGCTGCAGGGAACATTGTTGGCTTTCCAGCTCAGGGGCTTGTCTGAGAGTGGGAGAGGACACGGATATGGCTTATATCCCCCGAGGGGGGGGATGGAGTGGATTCAGCAGCAAATGCCTGGTGGGTAGTAGCAGCTCATGGGGGGTCGGCCTTTGGTCCCTTGTTGGCCCTGGGCTCATTCTTGACATCCCCGCCTGCATCAGGTGGCTGCAGTGGTGGGGCTGGAGTGCCCCATAGCCCCCCCACTGCCCCCAGGTTCTGCTGGGGTGTCCATGGCAGGGCTGAGCCCTGGGGACACACGATGGATGGTCTTTGGGGAGGCATCTGGGAACACTCAGGGGGGGCTGCCCCTGCCACATTTGGAGACTTCTGAGCATAAAACTGCCTTGTGGAAGCATCTTGATCTGTAGGTTTTACCAAGCATGGTGGGACACAGATACAAATGACCCAGCACTGCCCTTGCTTGGCCTCTGGGGACAAAATGGAGGCAGTGATGATCTGCACAGCACTGATGGTGCATCCACATCCCACCATGTGCCTCCTCAGAGCAGCCCCCCGGGCTCCCAATGCTCAGACTGGCTCCCACAGCTCCAGCTGCAACACCGAGGGCTCAGTACCCCGGCAACCCACCACCACAGCAGCTACAGAGAGGACCCCTCTCTCTCCCTGGAGAAGCCTAACCCACAGCTGGCCAGGGACACTTGGCCATCCCTGGGGAAGACCAGGGGGAGGCACCTGGGTCTCTCCAGAGGGTCTTCACCATTTCGCTGTCCCACAGCTGGTCATGCCCCAAGCACGCACAGCAGGTCTGGTCATCTCACACCATCAGTCTCTGGTATCACCTCCATGCAAAGTTCCACGGTTCCCCACGTGATCCCAAGGGAAGAATGGCAGCAGCAGTGCTGCGGCTGGTGGTGCAGCTGCCAGGGAAGGTCCCGTGGCTTTGCACAGGGAGGGGATGGCGAGCGGAGGCAATGGGACATGCAGCACAAGGGAGCGATGCTGAAGAACAAAAAGAACCATCCGTGTCTTTAACCTCTTCCCCTGGAAGCTATTGGGACTGCTTGGAAACCCTTCCAGAGCCGTCAAAGGGCATTTCAGCTTAAAACAGAACGAAGAAAACAAGACAGAAGGTCGCAGAACTGAGGTATCAGTAGCTCTGGGTGGTGTCGACTGTCCGCAGTGCCGGCTGGCAGAGCTGCCTATTTGTTTTTCCCGAGAGCTGCATCTACTTCTTCCTCTGGCTTCAGCGAGTGCCACTGGGCGATGGGCCGCCGGGGGTTGGCCAGCATGTCGGACCAGTGCCGCAGCTCCGTGCCGGTGGAGTTGAAGCCCGTGAAGATCTTGCCAATGGCTTCGTTCTTCCCCAGCTTGTCGTAGTCCAGCACTGTGATGACCACCTGCACTTTCTAAAGGAGGAAACCTTCTTTAGAGGGTGGAAAGGCACAGCATCTTGATGCCTCCTTGGTGCCATGGTACCGCAGGGATCCCCCAAGGCTGAGCCCCGCCCTGGCCCATTTTGGGGCAGAGCTCCCTCTGTGCTTCCTACACATCCTTCCCTGAGGAGCCCAGGGCTGCACAGTCACGGTGGGGCCCAACTCATCCCGACCTGACTCACCTGGGAAAGGTCACCAAGGAACGGCGAAGGGGCTGGACAGGAGTTGTGGTTTACTGGGTGGGACAAGGGCCACATGCAGGGGCTTGGGCAAGACATGGAGGGGCAAAAGGCACTGGCCAATGGTCCCAAATGCCCCCAGGATCACTCTGTGGTCCTTGTTATGCCTGGGGTGGGCACCATAGGGTCAGGAGCAGAGGAAAGCCCCATTCCAGCCCTGATCTGGGTTAGGGCTGCATCTCCCATGGCCTCCCACCTCTGCCCCTGCACCAGTTGCTCTCAGCATCAGCCCAGGTCCAGGATGGGACTGGATGTATCTCATGGAACCAGGAGCTCAGCAGGAGCTGCTCAGGCTGCTGGAAAGGCTGTGACATGGGCTTGGGCAGCTGCAGGACATCTCCTATCACCCTTGTCCTTGTCTGCCTCCCAGGGGAATCATCAGACAAACCTGTATCTGCTCAAAGGGGATCTCAAAGCTGAAGGACTCATTGAAGTAGGGGTTCAGGGTCTTCTTCTTGACTGTGGTCTTCTTCTTCTTCAACCTCTTGCCATTTTGCAGCAGATGGATCTTAACGTAGGGATCTGGGGGTCAGGGGAGTGCATCAGACAGGGCTGAGATGCTCAGGGAACACCGTCAGCCTGGCCCCAGGAGGTATCTTAGCCCAGGATGAGAGAGACTGTCATGAGTAAAGGTGCTCTGGGGTTTGTGGATGGAGGCCAAAGCCAAAATAGTTGGACTGAGGAGGATTTTTGGGAGCAACTGGCCAAGGGATGGAGCTCTTCTGTGTGCAACAGAGCTGGGGAAGGGTCTGGAGAATCAATCATGTGAGGAACAGCTGAGAGAGCTCAGGAGGTTCAGCCTGGAGAAAAGGAGGCTTAGGGAGGACCCTCTTGCTCTCTACAACTCCCTGACAGAAGAATGGAGCCAGGTGGGGGTTGGGCTCTGCTCTTCTCCCAGGCAACTAACCCGGGGGAAATGGCCTCAAGCTGCAACAGGGGAGGTTCAGGTTGGACATCAGGAAGAACTTCTTCACTGAAAAGGTTGTCAGACATTGGAATGGGCTGCCCAGAGAGGGGGTACAGTCACTGTCCAATGAGGTGTTTAAGGAATGACTGGACATGGCACTCAGTCTGGTTGATAGGGTGGTGATTGGTCACAGGTTGGACTTGATGACCTTGGAGGTCTTTTCCAACATTAATGATTCTGTCACTGTGCTGTGGGCCCCCTTGTAGGAAGGCTGGGGACAGTGGAGTGACAGTTTGCCTGTCAGGTGAGTGACATCTGGTGGGTGCTGGCCTTTCACCTCTGTTTCTGAAGCAAGACACCCCACAATAAAGCTGAACCCTTCCAGCCAAGCAGGTACTGCTCTTCTCACAGTTAAGACAGGTCTGGAAAGAGCTGAGGACCCCTGGGCACAAAGCTCAGCCCTGGGATGAGGCTCTTTGAGCACAAAACTTGCTGTCAGCTGAGGTCCCTGGCCCCCAAGTCAAGGAGAAGCAGGACCAGGAGCAAATGGCAGAGGAGCGTTTTCACCACCCAGGTCCTGCAGGATCCTGGTCCTGGACACAGTAGGGGACCAAATTCAAAACATCCTTCCTAAGGACTCATCCCATGCCCATCTCCCCTCACCCACAGCCAGACCTTGGGCTGCCCCCAGTGCAGGAGGAGGCACTGGAGGGACTTCCCCAAGCCCTGCCAGACTGATGGACCCAGTGTCCTTGTGGACAAAGGGTGCTGAGAGCCCCCAGTGGGATGGGAGGAGGCTGCCCTGAGTGACACCCACCTGAGAGACCCCCGACATCCATCTTCTTCAGGTTCTTGGCTTCCAGGATGCAGACAGTGAGTTTACCGGCTGTGGGCACGTACCGGAGGGAGATGCAGATGTCTCCCAGCTTCTCTGGCTGCCAAGCAGAGCAGGGAGTGGACATTAAAGCCTTTCCAGTGCATTGGAATGCAGTGTTTGGACACAGTCCCATAGGCAGGTCCTTCCAAACCCAGCTCAGCCTTCAATGCAGGCACAAGCTGGCACCCTGTGCACCAGCACCCTGGCCCCAGGGCAGGCCTGGACCAGCACAGCACTCAACATATTCTATACTCTTCATCTGTTGTTATAAAAAGGTTTTTACACAGAGCAACAGCAGGGCCAGCACTCATGGGGAGGACATGCAGGTACTCTGGTGGAATCCCACAGCAATGGTCACCCTGAGCACCGTGGGATGGTCCCAAAAGCAGAGCTTGCCCCGTGGCCACCCCCCATCTCACCCCCCCAGCCAATGGGCTCAGCTGAGGGCTGGCTCTCACCTCCTCCTTCTCACCACTCTGCAGGTCCCGCCACTCCTCAATGGGCTGGCCCAGGTCCACCGTGTTCATGGGCACCTTCACCTCACCAATGATGTCGTGCTTGGAGAAGCGGTCGAAGTCGTAGATGGCCATCACCAGTGTCTTCCCACCCAGTTCCTGGTAGGGGACCTGCACAAAGAGGGGCAGCAACTGGGTTGGCAACAGGCTCAGAGGACCCTGAGCCCGGACCACCTGCTCCTGGCAGTGAGGGTCAGTGTACGGGACCAGTGGGAAGGATGGGAGTGGGAGACAAAGTCCTGTGTTGTAGAACGGGCTCACCTTGAAGGTGAAGGTCTCATTGAAGGCAGGGTTGAGTGTCTTCTTCTGCACTTTGGTCTCGTACTTCTTCTTCTTGTCAGGCAGCAGGAACACCTTGACATAGGGGTCCGAGGTGCCTCCCATGTCCAAGGCTGGCAGTTCAGCAGCTTGGAGAATCCCCACTGTCAGCTGGAGGGGGCACAGGGGTGTCCTCAGTGAGACACTCCAGCTATGCACTGCAGATGCCACGGGCTCATCTCCAGCCCAACGTGGGGCAGGACTTCCCACGGCACAGCACCAGCTCCTCCTTCCCTCCCATGCCACCCAGGTCCAACACAGAGACTTGAACTCCCAAAACCCGCTCTGGGCAAAACCCCACTTCTCAGCTGAGCCCCAGCCCAGCCCCTCCATCACCTGATTCGCCTGGAAATCGTAGTCCAGTGAGAACTGCAGCTTGCCCAGGTTCTCCGGCTCCTTCTCCTCCTCCTCACCTTCCCCCTCCGTCAGACCCGTCTCTGCATCATCGTCGTCCTGTTGGTCCTGCAGTGGCACCCACAGTGCTTGGCTCAGCAGCACAGTCACAGCCCAGAGTTCCTGTCCCCACCTCACTGGGGACTCAGCACCCCACCCCTACCAGCATCAAACACCCGGGTTCTCCCCGTCAGGGGAAAGGAGACCCCCATGCTGGGACATGAAGCAGTGATAGAGCAGCCTGGGGGTGGCACTGGCTCTGCCCACAGCCACACAGCTGCCAGGCAGCTGAGATGGTGTCAGAGGCTGCCTTGGGGCAGCAGGACAAGGGTTTGGCTCCAGTGGAGGGAGGTTTGGTGCTTGCAGGCAGTGGGTCCTGTACCCCCAGCCCTTGCCTGGGGGAGCACTCCAGCTGGTGCTTAGCAGAGCCATCTCCAGGCTTTGTAGGCTCAGAAATCGAGATATACCCTAACTGTCCCCAGGAGAAGCCACCCCTCTTTCTGCCTCTCCAAGTCACGGTCCATGGGGAGGGAGTCCTGGCTCTTTATCTCCCCTCTGACATGGTCTCCAGGTCCCCTCCCTCATCGTGGAAGTAGATGGTGGAGAAGGAGGCTCAGGGTGACACTTACCATGGAGGGTGTCCCAGGATGGAGAGGGGCCAGGCAGCCAGGACAGCAGGGTGGGAAGACAGGGAAGGCACCATGAGGGAAGGGAGACGTTACACAGAGCACTGAGGGACCCACGGTAAGGGGGGAAAATAAGGGTTTGTAGGACCCCATGGAGCCCCAGGGGATAAAACCCTCACTCTCCACTGGGGAATCCCACCCCACATCTCCCACCACTCCTGCTCCAGCTCTGCCTGCATGTCCATGGTGTCCATGCAGCTCTGAAGAGCAGGAATGGGCACCCCACATCTCCCAGCCCCTCCAAATGGCCCTGAGTCAAGGCCATTGAAATGGCTGAGGTGACTCCAAGTCCATGGGTAACAAAACTCCCCTCGGGCTGGCACTGTGATGGGGACACAGCCCCAGGGTTCCTCCAGGTACCAGCACCTGCCTCTTGACCATTGACATTTTGGGGACCCCAAACTGGTGAGTGTTCTGGCCTGGTGGCCCTCCACTCTTGGCTAACAGCTCAGTAAAACGAGGGAGACAGGGAGAGGAAAGGAATTAAATTAACATTTTCTGGTTCAGGTGAAGCATTGGCAGGTCCAGGACAGCTTAAGTCTGGTCCCATCTGGGCCTCTGGGCACTGGAGGAAGAGAGTGCTGCTGTCTCAGGTCCTGGCTCCTGTCTGCACTGTCCCATCCCAGGGTCCTGGTGGCTCCATCCCAATCTGCTGCCTGATCTATGAGAGCCTTGACACAGCTCATAACTCAGCCAGAGGGACTGTTGGCCAGGCGGCCCAGAAGGACATCACCTGGTTGCCTGACTTCATGTCCTTCATGTTCATGGCATTCTTCATGCCTTTGCCCTTCTCCTTCTTGTTCTTCTTCTTCTTGCAGCAGCACTTCTTGCAGATGCAGAAGCAGCAGGTGAGGATGAGGAGTCCGGCTACCACCGCGATGGCGATGAGGGCCCAGGGTGGCACTGCAGGCAAATGCCGGTGTCATGGTCAGCCCTGCTGCTCCCTCCTCACCACTCCACAGCCTTGTCCCCCATGTTGCCCTGGGACCAGTGCAGTGGTGGGGTCATCAGGAGGGTAATGTCCGGGAAAGGAGCAGCTACTCACAGGGGATCTTGTTGAGCTCATTCATGAACTTGTCCCTCAGCTTGGTGAACATGTCCTCCTTGCTCTCGCCCGGCCCTGCAGCCTCAGTGGAGTTCTCCATCGTGCTCATGGGCACTGTGGTGGCCGTGGCCTCCGGGGCCATCATGGACGCTTGTTTGAAGGTCATGGTGGGTCAGGGGCTCCCTGAAAACACAGTATTACCTTGGTGGTCACAGAGCCCCTGCTGCTGTCACTCTCCCCCATGGCCTGGCGGTGTCCCAGCAGCACTGAGGACAGACAATGCCTGCGTGGATGGCAGGGCTGCAGCAGGACACCTCATCCTCTGCAGGAGGGGCATGGACCTGATGGATGTGGGAGGTTGGACACCTGGATCTCTCACAAGCAATAGGAAGCCCAGCTGACCCCTGGGTTTCCTGGCTCTTGACACCTCCAAAGTCACTGGGAGCACTACCCAGCATTGCATGAATGATGGTGCCAGCTCTGAGACTCCGAGGGACATCAGGGACACTCTGGGGGGGATCATTTGCCCGGCAAGGCCTATGGGATGAGTGAGGGGAGGGGTTTTGCATCCATAGGAGAGATGAGCAAGGTCAGTCTGGACAAATCCAGCCCCCCTTTCCTCAGGCAGAGACCCAGGCATGGAGCACCCGCTGGGACCCAGCACTGGTATGTGAACCTCAGGACTTGCTCCCAGGCCAGTGGGAGCTTCCTGGGAATGGTAGAGGATCAGCGCACTGCTCTTCTTCCAGCCCCAGGGCTGGAAGGGCACATTTTGAGGAGGGATGGAAGCAGGGAAGAGCTGGCTCTGCAGAGCCATGGAACAGGTCAGCGGGTTGGCCCTTTCACCATGACACAGGTACTGTGTCCTGGGTGGCTCGAGGATCCTGTCCACCTCCCAACTCCAGTGCTCAGTTACTGCCAGGGTTTCAGCACAGCCCGATGTGCTGAGCATCCCCTTCCCAGCCCAGTGGGGTCTGAGCACCCCCAGGCATGGGGACACCCATCCCACAGTCTTGCAAATGTAGCTTTGCCTCCTGCAAGCAAAACTGGTAAAAAGTGCCCTCACAACCCTGCTCAGAGTGTCTCCATGATCCAGCTCCAGCTCCAAAGTGCCTCCACAACCCAGCTCTGGACCCAAAGTGCCTTCACAGCCCCAGCAGAAGGCAGCTTGCAAAGGGAAGACCAGTGCAGGGAAGGATCCCAGGGAATGAGTGGTGCTGGTGGGGTTAAAAGGGATGCCAAGCTCTCCCGTGGGAAAAATAAACAGCCAAGCAGGGTCAGATAGCCCAGGAAGGAGTTTCTGGGGTCAGGTGAGCTCTGGCATGGGGGCATCCCCCTCCCTGCATCTCTTCTTCCCACTCCTGAAGCCTCCCTGCCCAGAGCATTATCCCTCAGGGCTGGGTGCTCCTCTGCCCTTCCTGCAGCAGCAGCAAAGGAGCTTTCTCACCTCAAAAAATCAGCCTGGAGCTGTTCCTGCCCTAAATTGGTGCTGCCATGTGTTTCCAGCCACCTCTCAGGCGAGTCAAGTGCTGAGTTACCCAGTGCTGAGCTCCACATCTGGACACCTTCCTCCTGCACTCCTGCTCCCAGCACTGAGGGAGTTCCATGGGGAATATGGTGTAGGGGCCTGGGAGGACCCCCCATGAGGCAGAGACAGCTCTTCACACAACAAAAGTAACTGATTACATAACTCCCACCCCAACAAGGTTCCTGCCACAAGCACAGGCTTTGCCACCCAATGTCTCGACCATGGCCACCTTCACACCCTGTGGAGGGGCTGTCACTGCAAACACCAACATGAGCATCACCGGGCCCTGATGTGGCAGCGGTTTCCCAAAACTTGGCACTAAGGGGCTGGAGCAGGATGCAGGACGTGCCTCACAGCCCCCACATCCTTCTTAGGAAGAACCAGGAGCTGCATTTAACCCCCATCTGGCTGAGGGTTATTTCATACTGAGGGCCATGAGGGCTCCCCAAAACTTCCAGTGGCTGAGGACACCTGGGTGCATGTCCAGGTTTGTCCCATGACTGCCCGTGTGCACTGGGGTCAGTGTGGGAAGAGACGGGATGTGGAGTCCAAGGCCGCTGGAGGCAGCCCCCCAGGGCTAGATCCTGCCCCCGGTCTGGGGCAGGAGGTCCTGGCTCTGCCACCTACACAAAGGGTGGGGGGTCCAGGCCACTGACATCCTGCAAGCCCCCAGGGACCATGGGGTGGGGGACCCCCGGGGCACAGCCCACCTCAACACACCCCAGGGCACCTGATCTGCACCTAAACGTGCCATACAAGGGGGCACCCAGAGGGGGCACCTGGATGAACTCACCCCCCCCATCCAGCATCCCAGCCCAGCACTGCCTGGGGGTGCAGGGACCCCCCAGACACAGGGGGGCTGTGGAGGCCCCGCCGTGAGCACGATGATCACAATGCTGCTCACATCCCACTGCACGGAGACACCATCCCCAGGGGGGAGCACAGCCAGGGCCACCCAGCACCCACAGCCCAGCACGTGCTGCAGCCCACGTCTCTGTGTGTGTGTGTGTGTGTGTGTGTGTGTGTGCACATGTCTGTGTGTGTGTGTGCACGTGTGTGTGTGTG
>WEIV01013031.1:290769-324398 GCA_013390005.1 Calyptomena viridis | reverse complement strand
GTGCACATGTGTGTGCGTGTGTGTACGTGTGTGTGTGTGCACGTGTGTGTGTGTGCGCACATGTGTGTGCGTGTGCACGTGTGTGTGTGTGCACATTCAAGCATATGTGAAGGCATGTACAGCTGTGCCAGGTGTGTGAGTGCACAGAGTATGAATGTGTGTGTAAATGTGCACAGGGTGTGTAAATGCTTGTGCACAGGCAGTGCACGTGCAAGTGCTGACACGTGGCCACGCACACGTGTGAGCACATCTGCCCAGGGATGTGCTGGGTGCAAGTGCACCTGCACATGGGGGTGGACGACACTGCCCACAGCCTGTGCAAGGGCTTGCACACACACACCCTGCATGCCTCTGTGTGTGTGTGTGTGTGTGTGTGTGTGTGACAACCCTGGGGACTGGGCTGCGGGCAGAGTTGCAGCGCAGGCACTTGGCCGGGGAACTGCTCCTTTGGCGGCTACTTGGGGGCCTTTACGGTGCTGCCTGGGGCTGGGAGGGGCTGCAGACAGCATCAGGCCTCACGGCAGGGGCGTTTTTGAGCAGGGCAAGCTAATTAGCATCACTAATTGCTCCCTTGTGGTGCTCTCGGGGTGCTGGCAGAGTTGAGGACTGGGGGAAACTGAGGCACGGGAGAGGCATGGGGGAGCAAGCCACGGGAACCGTGTTACTGCCCCCCCCCCAGTGAGTACTCTACAGCCCCCTGGGACTCTGCCGCCCCTGCCATGGGGTCAGGGGGGTGATCCTTCTCCCTCAAGCGAAGGGGCCAAGCTTTGAACCCCCCTTGCCTGGAGGTCAGGGTGAGCAGTGTGGGGCAGGTGCAGTGCCATGGGGACGGCCCGGGCAGGTCAGGGTCAGGTCCCCATGTGTGGGGCAGAAGGGCAGGCAGGGGGGCAGTGTATGGGGCAGGAGGGCAGGCAGTGGAGTAGCGTGTTCTTGGGGACGTCCCCTCACCTCCAGGTCCCAGTCCCCTCACTGGTGCCAGCGCCTCACTGGTGTCCTTGGTCACATCCCCCATCCCCACCGAGCAGAATTCTGCGGGACAGCCCAGCCCCTCGGCTGCGGGTGCAGAGCTACTCCCAGTCCCACGGCAGATTCCCAGCCCGGGGGGCCCGTCCCATCCCCGTGTCCCCGTCCCAGCCCTGTCCGTGCCAGGCCCCCGTGCTGCGGGAGGGCCGTGCGGCGGTGGCTGCGGCACTGCATTGCAGTCCTGCTCCGGCTCCGCTGCCTTTTTTTTTTTTTCTTTCCTTTTGCAATTTTTCTTTTTTTTCCCCCCTCCTCTTTGCAAGTTGCGGCAGCCGCTGGCGAGGGGCCGTGCAGCGGGCGGGGGAGGTGGGAAGGAAGCTCGGTCCCCCGAAATTCCCGCTGCGCCCTCAGCCCCCCTCGGCCACCCCTGCCGAGGGCGTTTGGTGTGGTTCCTCCAGTACTTCAAGTTCCCTCATTATTCCTCCCTGGTTTGGAACTGCCCCTCATCACCCCCCGCTGCTCCCTGCCGCCCTCCTCCGTGAAGATCGCAGAGTCTTAAGGACATAAATAAAATATGAGGGTTATAATTAACCATTTATATCAGTCCTTGGCCCAAGAACGAGTGTGGATTAAGGCTTCAAGAAAAAATACTGGCTGGGAAGGCACTTCCTCCTGCCTTGCTGACCCCTGGGGACCCCCAGCTCCCCCCTGTGGTGCAGCACCCATCCAGGGTGCTGATGGGAGTGGTAGGACCCACCCCACAGCACTCCCCAAAACTGCCGAGAGCTCTCCATGGAGCAGGACAGGGTGGGCTTCACCCCGGCAGCTGCTGTGGAGACTCCACAGGGCAGAGAGTGGGGAGGGTCCGCCATGGTGCATCACCCTTGCACCCACATTACACTGCAGCCCCCCAGTGCCACCCCAGGCCGCAGGGCTTTATCCTGCTCCCCTTTGCTCTGAACTCCAGCAGCTGCACCCCGTGGTGCATTACACTGAACCTGCCAAACCCATCGCCCCCACGCTGCATTTCCCCTTTAATGCACTCCCCTGCATCCCCCAATGCCTCATCCCGCACCCCTCAGCGCAGCACCCCCAAATCCCATGGGACGTTGTCCTGTGCCCCATCCCGCAGCTTCACATCACCCCAGCCCCTTCCATGCAGACTCCTGTACTCTGCACCCCCAAACACCCCCTGCACCCCATGCTGTGTTACCCTGTACCCTCCCATGCAGTGCCCCCCAGCTGCCTAGAAGGAGCCCCCAGGGACTGTATCCAGCGAACACCCCTCCAGGCTCAGCCCCCAAATTCCCTCCAGCTCTTTCACAGCTGATACTGAACTCTGAGAAACTGCACTGAGCCCCAGATCAGACCCGTGGGGGCCTTGGCCCCTTCCTGGTGTGAACCCCCCGGCTCCATCCCTGATTTACACCGGGAGCAGGAGGAGTGGAAGTCGCGGAGGACTGGAGGGGAAGGGGGCAGGTCCCCCCCGCAATGCACGTTCCATTTGCCGCATTCCATTTGCCGGCAGCACCCCAAGGTCTAGTGGGATGAAAACCACAGGCTGGAGCCGGCGATCCCGTCGCCATCCGTCCCCGGGGCATTCCCTACACCCAGAAAAGCAATTTGGATGCCGGAAAATCCCCTTCCGGAGCCCTTCATCCCTCCCCCTGCTGCAAATGCTCCATCCCAGATACCCCCCTTCCATGCTGCCACAGCAGCCGACACATCCCACAAGCCAAAACAAGGGAGATTTGGGGTTTCCCCAGTGCTGGTCCCACCATAGGTACCCACTGCCCCGGTAGCAGCTCCCTGTCCGGGTGGGGGTGGATGGAGAGGGGGGGATTCACCGGGTGGGGTGGGGGGCTTTGAGGACCACACAAGGAGAAGAGCGATGTGAGGGGAATCGACGGGGGGTCGCCTTCATCAGCGAAGGACCAGACCCAGGATGAGAATTTGGGGATGCACAGAAGGACAGGGATGTCCCTGAACACTGCAGCACGCGGAGAGCTCAGAGCCGGCGTGGGGGATTTGGGGGAATCCAGCTGCTGGAAACTCCCTCCCTTTTCCTCCGCGGGGGCAGCCGGAACTTCTCTCTGTCGGGAAGACGATGAGGATGACGGAGGGCAGAAACAGCAACAAATGAAGATTAATGAGGCTGAGACAGCAATTAGCAGCAGCCGGCGCTGACGGGGAGCATCAGCTGGGCTCGGGCAGAAGGATACGGGGGGGCCCAACCCCCGGCCTTCCCACCCCAGAGTGTTGGATTGTCCCAGGGAGACCCCGGTCTGGAGGAAGCTCCTTAGCTGACAAAGGGCAGCTGCCACCTTGGGCCAGACCGATGAGTTATTGCTCCATTACAGGATGGGCAAAGCCGGGGCTGAGTTGTCCTGCCGGGATGGAGATGGGGGACCCCTCAGACCTCCATGAATGGCAGCCGGGGGAGCTGATCCCAGTATCTGCGCTGCCCTGTGCCAGGATTTGGGCTTGGATGACTGGGAATAAAAATCCCAAACAGGTCCCGAGGTGAGCCCCCTCCCACCCCAATGCCGGTGGGAAGCCTGGGCACTACAGTACAGCCCCGGGGCAAGTGGAGATTTCGAGGTACAGCTGATATTTGGCAGTGCCCCAGCTGGATCTTGATGCCAGTGGGTGTTTTGCTCCTGGGGTCAGCAGCACAAGGGCTGGAGGAAGAGATCCCATCTCTGCCAGACACACTGGCACAATGCCAGGGCATCCCTCTGGCCTTTCACAGGGGAACTGACCCCCCCAGTGCTCCCATCATGTCCAGCGTCAGTCACAGAGGGGACGTGCTGGGCCAGAGTTTCAGCTCAAAGCAGTGAGACAGGAGACTCTAATTAAGGCAAAAACATGACTTGGCTTCTAATGGCCATTTAATTAACAGAGAATTCCTGGCAAGGGATGTGTGGACGCATGGGGAGACCAAGGGATCAGAGAGGAGAGAGGGGAGAGGGTGCTGGGTAAGGAGACACTGCAGGACCCCAGTGCAAAGGGGCTCTGCAATAGCCCAGCCCAGCAAACCCCCAGATCTCATCCTTGTTCCCTTATCCAGTCCCAGCACAACCCCACAGCAGCTGCATCAGCAGTGCCAGATCAGACTGTCCATCCACAGCACCCCAGGATGCTGTGGCAGCCCCCAGGGCTTGGGGAGCGCTTTCCCCTGGGATCCCCCCACACTCCCTTCCTGATTCACACTGCTGAGGGCAAGGGGAATTCTGCTCACCCATGTCCATACTTTTCAGGGGATAGTATTCCTTCCAGGCGGAGAACAGGAGCCACCACAGCACAAGTGAGGGGTGTGATGGAGCAAGGACACTCCAGTAGCAAGTGGCATCACGGGACCTGAGCTGCTGAGACATTGCCCACATTTCGCCCACATTCCCCCATCCCTAAACCCAGGTACGAGCAACTGGCCAGACAACAGCAACCCAAGTGCCACTGGCCAGACCACCCTGTCTGCCAAGAGAAACTGAGGCACAGATCCCTTTGGCCTCCAAGGGAAACTGAGGAACAGCGTGGGGAGCAGCACCCTGAGAGAGGAACCCCCTGAGCAGGGTTGCAGCTCAGCATTTCCCCAGCTCAGAGCTTGATGGGACCCTGCTACTGTCTGAGCCACTGACAGTCACCAGACCCTGCCGGGACTCCTGGTGCTGCTCCCCATCCTGCAGACTCCAGCAGCATCTCCAGATGGCACTGGAGTCAGCCAGCATCCTCCCTCCCTGCCATGGCATGCTCCACTCTCAGCCTCATCACCAGCACCCTGCTCAGCCAACTAAAAATAAAGATGTGCTGGGGCTCGGAAGCCCCAACCACAGGCCATTCCCCAGGGGATAATTTGAGGGGGGCACTGCGATGGAGAATGACACAACTCCTGTAAAAACTGGAAGAGCTGCCCAGCTGATGGCAAGTGTGTCCCCTATATGTTCCCATGAGGTCGCACCCAGGGCCCCCATCCTCACTCCAACCGGGATGCACAAGGCATGGACACTGCACAGCCCTGGATGAGCTCTTGCCTCACTGCCCCACATGCAGGATCTGGGCTACTCATCACAGAGCTCCCAGCCTCAAGGAAGGAGATCCAACCTCTGGCTTACAGGGGAGAGCTTGTAAAATAATTATAAAATAACAGTGCTTTCAGAGTCAATGGTTGCCTGTGGGGGAGATCTGCATTACTCACAGCAAAACCAAGCAAGGTCTGATAGTAAATGCAGCCTTAAAGTTGGCCTTCATCCATCAGTTGGGTCCTAGATGGATGGCTTCTGATGCTCCCAAGCCAAACCACTGGCTCATGCTGCCAGAAGGCTCTGCTGAGCACTGCTGTGGCTACCACCACATGGACACCTAAAGGTCAGCTCACCACAGGGCTGGAGAAGGGGTGATCCCACCCTGCCCTGCTCGCTCTGAGCATCCCCTCCTGCACAGCATCCCCCCAGCCCTGCACTCACCAGGTACTGGGGTCCCTCTCAGCAATGGCAGGTGCCCTCCCAAAGCAGTGTGACTCAGGAAGATGCCCCCTGCAGGGGGACACTTCCCTGCATGGAACCACTGCCGAAAACCACCAGTGCCAGGGTGCCAGGATTTTCTCTACCTTTCCCTCTAAAGCCATGACAGTACCGAGGTGGAACAGGGGACAAGGCCAGTGACAGCCCACGACACTGGGGCCTGGGTCAGGGGAGAGGGCAACCCACCTCTGGGCAGTCAGAGCCCTGCCTGGCACCCAGGGGTGCTGCTTCCCCCCAAGCCCAGTGTTGTGAGATGGGTCAGGTCCTGGCTATCCCCTGCCTCCAGCACTGCTGCTGGCCCAGGAGCAAAGGAAGGACAGGAGGAAGCTGAGCTGAGACTGGTGCCAGAGCTCCCAGAGGAGCCAGAGCAGGTGCTGCAACAGCCACTGCCAACCAGCATTTGGGTGCCAACAGTGAAGGGGCTGGTGAGCACCTTGTCCCCTTCCCCACTACAGCTCTTGGCTTCTCTCAGTGCTGCTCCACTGCTCCGAGATCCTGCAGAAAGGCATCCCACAGGGAGGCTGCAGGGGCTGCAGGACACCACTCACCACCAGCACTTCATCCCAAGGGTTTTGGCACATGCCATGTGCCACCATGGCACCCGTAGAAAAGGCAGCTGGGGATGCTGGAGACCACAGTCCCCTGAGCTGTGGCGACACAGCTGTTCCCAAAGACATCAGAGTATTCCGTGTGGAACATCCTCCATGGTACTGGCCACGGCAAACCAGTAGGCTCACCCCAACCCCAGCCAGTGCAGGCAGCCCACCCTTGGTACACAGAGCTGTGAATGGCCAAAAAACCTCCCAGAAAAATAGGTGCTGGGCACTGTGAGCGCCCAGCCCACTCCCCAGCACTGTGATGCCGCAGCAGCCGTGCCTTGCTCCAACAGCAAAGCCAGCACAGCTAAATAGGGCACCAGATGGTGATGGGCTGAGCTGTCCTGGCACTTTGAAGGCACCACACAGCCAAGAGCACCGAGTCCTGCCCGCCCAGGGGGGCACTGCACTGCCAGCACCGCGGCCCCGCTGCCGGCACTCCCGGCCATGGCCCGTGCCATGGTGATGGATCCTGATCGGCATGGGGAGAGTGAAAAGGAGCCAGCTCAGCTCCTGGGGAAGAGCCAGAAGCGGCTCCAGGAGACAACCGAGACGTGGTGGATCGATTGGAAACGGGAGTGAGGGAGCACATGCCCTCCCCACTCCCCAGCTCAACAGACGGGGCCAAATGGGCACACACAAGCCACGAGGGGTCACCTCCAGCAGGGAGGCCCCAGGGAGATCTCCACAGCACCCAGCTAAGCACACAGCAGTGATGGGCTGGTGTTAGAATTCAGAAAACCAGCTCCTGGCCCGGGGGAGCCCCCAGTGATGTTCATCCCCCAGCATCCCCACCCTCTCTGCCAGCCTGGGCTCAGTCTCCAGGGACTGGCTTCCTCTGGGAGCAATGCTGGCACTGCTTGCCCAGCTCCAAGGCAGAGAGCTCTGGAGGCAGAGTTCAACTCTGTGTCCATGGAGCCACCCATCCTTGTGGCATTTGGGGTGAGAAAGGGGAATGGAGGAGGGACGATGATGGGATCAGAGGGGACATAGCACCACACCAGTCCAGGGCATTTCATTATGGTATGAAGTCCCACCAAAGCCAAGACACAGGAACACATGAACAAACCTTGTGCAGATGGAGAAACACCACCAGGAGAGCCAGGAGCCCAGGCAGGGTGATGGGCACACCCTCCATATGGGGGTCTTCCAGGGGCTGGTCTCCTCAGCCCCTCCAAGCTGCATCCCTATGTGACTCCAAGTGTTTTGGGAGCACAAGCACAGTGGTGCAAACTTTCAGGGCTGCACGGAGGAGCTGCTCCACTGGTGCATTCTGGGGAAGGCTATCCCTCCTCTGGAATAACCTGGAGAGCCCAGCTGCAAAGCACCCCAGTCCCTGGACTGGTGTTGGTAACAACCACCCCTTTTGCCTTCTGAGGGTCCCCTGTGGCCAGGCCCACCCCACTGGGAGGTCTCCATCAGGCTCCCCCATTGCACAGAGCAGTGGCTGAGCTGGCACAGGCACACAGGACACTGCAGCACCAGGCAGTGGCTGTGCCAAGCTGCTGGCAGTGACACCGGGTGGGTGCGTGGGCAGCAGTGGGTACACGCCAGCACTTTTGCCTCAGGCACTAACCTGGCTCTGCCAGGCCTCAGTCTCAGGAGAAAACTCTGGAACTCCTCTGAGAGCAGAGCAAGACACCAATAGATCCCACAGGAGTCCATGTGCTTGTAAATCCACACACAGCACTGAAATTTGGGGTTGTTTTCCTCCTTGAGTCCTCTGCTCGAGGCCAATGGGAGCTGTGGTGCCACTTGGGGATCCCCAGTCCCAGCAGCCCCCAATCCCAGCATGTCCCTGGGGACACCCTGTGTCCTGCAGGAGAAAGTGGGAGGCATCTCCCTGGGGTGGTGCTGAGCAGTTCAGAGCCTGGTCCCAGCTCCATGGTATTGTGGTGGAATTGCTCTGATTGCAACACGTGAGGCTCGTGGGGGTCAGGTTTTCCTCAATCCATGCCAGCACTGCCATAGCCTTGGCTGCTGAATCCGCTCTGCCAACCCCAAACCACCCCAGCATATCTTGGGCATCCCACTGCCCACACAGACACTCACTCAGGCCTGTGACTTCAGCCTGACCCCGGAGCAGCTCCTGGGGTGCCTGGCAGCAGGACAGTCCCCCCCAGGCCACCTCCAGCTCAGCACAGGTTCAGATGGACTCAGGGTTTAGATGTGCCCCAGCAAAGACCTCAGCACCTTGTGCCACAAGCACCCACTTTGCTCCCAGCTTCCCCACATCCCCAGGGATACACCAGCCCAGAGCCCACATCTGTTGCACCCATGCAGGGCTGGAAAGAGCTGGGGAGCATAAACCACTTCTGATTAATTAAAACACACCAGCTAAGATACAAAAGGAGGACAACAGTGCCAGAAGCCCCTTCCATGCTGGTGGGGTCAGCAGGGAGGAGTTTGGTGCAACAGTCACACAACTGCCTGTGCGGGAGAACGAGGTGCAGTTCTGGATGGCAGGAATTTGGCACAGCCCAGCACTGCCACATGCACTGCTGGAACCAGCTGCAGTCACCCCACCCAAAGCACCAGCACTGTCAAAGCCACCCCAGGGGGACAGGGAGTTCTGCCAGCCCCCGCCCCACTCTCTGACCAGCAGTGAAATTCAGGGGCCCCACTGTTCCTCTTCCAGACACCAGAGCTGATGAAACGTCACTTGACTACCAGCACACAGGGAGCAATGGAGTGGGTGTCACACAGCGGTGTGACAGCCCCCAGACTCAGGGGGATCCCACACCCCAGGTCTGGCAGGGGTGGGCCAGCACCATCCCTGGCTGCAGGATCACACCTGTCCAGGACATTCAGATTCCAGCCACACACTGCCTAATTTACGGTTTAATTAATAAATGGGGAATTATGCCGAGTTTATCCAATACTTTTGACGCGTGATGTTATCAAAATCCCATTACTGATGAAGAAAGGCATGAAGAGCAAAATTAGCTTTGGCATCTGAAACACTTCAGTCGATGCAATAACACAATTATTAGGGCTAATAATCAAAGAGCACTTTGGGGAACACAGGTTCTGGCAGGAGTCGAGCTCAGGGCAGCCACAGAGGGGGGACGAGCTGGGCAACAGCTGGGTGTTCATCCAGGAGGGAAAGACCAACAGCAGCAAAGGGCAAAAGCATTTTGACAATTGCACTTACCAGTGGCTCCAGATACTGGGCACAAGGAAGGTGCCAGTGGCCATTGGGCTGAGAAGGAGCAGGCCAGGCACAGTGCCAAGCTGCACTGCCAGGGGTAGGGAATTAAAAAACAGGGGATCTGAAAACAGCGGGCACTGGGTGCCGTCTGTACACTTGAGCACTGATCCTGCTGGAGGACATCACGGTTGCCAGCTCACAGCTCTCTGCGCAGCCCAGGGAAGGAGAAACTCCAGTCGTAATGAGGAGCCGCAGTCATCCGGCTCTTGGAGCTGGGGCTTTGCCAAAACCATGGTGAGCTTCAGGGAGGACCTGCTCCCACCCCTCAGGGTGAGCAGGAGTCTCAGCTCATTTCAGTGGCCTTTAGCTCAAGCCCAGTGACCATCCCCAGGGCTCACAGAGCAGGAGGCAGCTCCCATGGGAGCAGCCAGCAGCAAATGTCACAGCTGTGCCATCCCACTGCCCACAGGCATGGCTGCAGTTGAACAATGCTCTGGCAGAAAGGTGGCTGATTTGGAAGCTCCCTCCCCAAACAAATACATAGAATATATATCCATACATATATATAAGGGTCTATATGAATATATTTGTGTGTCCTCCCTCCTCCGTGGCCCTGGGTGCTGTGGAAAGCAGGGTGTAGGGCCAGGGTGGCCGGTGGCGATGCAGTGCAGCCGGTCCTGGCTCACTGCCATTGCCGGGCTGACAGGCACCGAGGGATGTGTCCTTGCCCTGCAGAATTGGGGGCACCAGGGCTTTGGGCCGGGGCAGTGACGCTCACCATGGAAGGCTGGGCAAAATGCCAGGGGATCAGGCAAGGTCAGACCCATTCCTGCTCTACACCCAAATGCAAGAAGGGGACCGGGCATCACACTGAGAGGCGTTTGGGGTTTGGGGGCAGGGGGATGTTTTGCTGGGTTGTGCTGTTGCCGAGCAGTGCAGGTGATGTCCCACTGCCACTGCTGGCCTCAATGACCTTGGGTGCATCACCTCCCCAGTGCCCCGTGCTCCTCCGGCACACAGACCACACTTCCTCCCACCAAAACCCTGCGGCCAAAAGCAGCCAAAGCAGCAAAGGCGCAGAGCCCCGGGGATGCCCCGGGGGTGCCCCAGGGGCCCGGCAGCGGCAGTGTGCTAGCGAGGAATAATGCAGAGGCTGGAGATTCCTGCCACTGGCTGCGCTGCCGCTCGGCGCGTGCAGGAGTAACACCGCTGCAGCAGCACCTCACGCACCAGCCAAGCCTTCGCTCAGGACTGAAGTTTTGCTGCAGCAGAGGAGCAGGAGGGGAGTCCTGCAGCACCCTGCAGCTCCATGGCGCAGGAGGGCTGTGCTGCCGGACCACCGTGGTGACAGCACACAGTGCGGGATATCCCGCAGTGGGTGACAACAGCACCCGAGCCACTCTCACCCGGAGGACAGGAGAGCGCTGCGCCGAGGAGCGACCGTGCAGAGACACTCAGAGGGATTGCTACAGTTGGGGACCACAAAGCAATGGGTTACACAGACACATGTCCCCTTCTTCCCGTGCCACAGTCACCTTGCAACGCTGCCTGTCCCCTGCGCAATTTGCCGAGAGAGCTCCTTCGGGATCACTCTTTAAAACTAGGCTGAGGGGAGCAACGAGGTGCTGAGCACAGCAAGGGCTGCGGCACCCCAGTGTGACGCCCCTGGAGCTGGACTGAGCCCCTCTACTGACACCACTGCACCCCGACGGCACCCAGCCAACGTGGGAGGGCGGGAGGATCCCGGAGCTTGGTGTAGCCACGGCGGGGGAATCCAGCCGAGGGGTCTGGCTGGAGCTGGCTCCTGGCCAGGCCGCTACGGAGAAGCCGCCAGTGCAGCGGGGCTTGAGGCCGCCCACGACTGGGGCCACGCCGCTCCCACGGGTTCCCAGAACCAGGGTGGGTTCCCCGCAATGCAGCGTGGAGAGTCCCGCGCCCCCCGCCACCCCCCGGGGCCAGCACCCCAAGGGCACCCGCGGGGATGCGGAGCTGGAACATCTCGCAGCGCCCAGAGGGCACCTTTGACCCGGCGGCTCAGCACGGCATCCCCGAGGCGTCCCACGCCCTCCGGGGAGTCCCACGTCCCCCGGTGCTCCCCTCCAGTTCCGCAGCCCCCTGCATCACTGACCGTCCCCCTCTCCATCCCACCAGGCTCTGTCTCCAGTCGCCTTCGGGGAGCAGCTCCCCACGAGCAGCCCCGAGGCGTTGGGTAGCGCTGGGACTCGTGTCCCGGGAGGGGTTCCTGGGGAAAGAGCCGTTCCCCGCCCCACTCCTGGCACCGGGACACGGCGGGGGCCGCTCCTGGCCGGGCCATGCCGGTGCCCGGGGCGCACCCCATCCCACCCCCCCCGGGGGACGATCGCANCCCACCCCCCCGGGGGTCTCTGGCCATGGGTCGTGCGGGAGCGGCACCGCCCGCGGGGGTCCCGGCACCGGGTACCCCCCCATCGGGGTCACCTCACACCGGACACCTCATACCTGGCACCGACATGAGACACCTCACGCCGGGCACCCATCACGGGGATCACATCACACGGGGCATCGGGGCACTTCACATCAGGCCCCTCATACCAGGCACTAACACCGGGCACCAGCGCGGAACGCCTCCCACCTGCCACCTCACGCTGGGCAGCCTTTATCGATCACCTCACACCAGACACCTCGCACTGGTCACCCTGCACTGGTCCCTTCTGAGGTGACTTTGCCCGGATCACTGCCCACGGGTCACCCACCACTGCCACCACCACCACCACCACTGTTACCCCAATCAGGTCCCTGCTGCGGCCATAGGAGAGAGGGATTGGAGGTGAAGGTGATGTTGGCACCACCACTATGCATCCCTGAGATCCACAGGGGTCCTGGGAACCCAGCTTTGGTTTTGGAGCCAAAGCAGCAGGACAAAGAATCTGATGGGATTCAAGTGAGGAGCCCAGATGGGGAGAGGAGGGTGGCTGGGAGCGGGGGCTGGTTTGCCCCTGCTGTGGGGTGCCCTTGCCTTCAGTGGGGTCTTCTGTGGGGAAAGGAACCTTTGGACACCCTTTATTCCCCACAGATGAGCCAGGGCCAGGGATCCTGTGGGTTCAGTCAAAACCACCTCACTGGATATCCCCCACCTCCATTCTGGCAGCACCTGGTCCCAGCATCAAAGCCAGAATACCTGAGCTACACTGGGAGGTGTTCGGCTGCTCCAGCCACTCCAGCCAGAGCCTCTCTGGAGAGATGGTGCCTGGAGCAGGGAGGGGGCCCTGAGGTCCCAGCTCAGCTGGGAGCTGGTCACCCAAAGCCTCTGCACACCTCAGGTCCCTGTGCACCCACTGAGAACACCCCTGCATGGGTCATGGCTGTGACACTTCACCTGCACCCCCAGACATGGGATTGCCCCTGAATGGGAAGTAAAGGGTTTGATGGGTGGAGATTCAATGGATAAGGGGTGGACTGGATGGCCATGTCAGAGGTACAGCCAACATCTGGATGTCCACATGGCAACCAGCAAGGAACCTCCTGCAAAGGGTCTCTACTGTTCAATATCCATCAGTGACAGGGACAGTGAAATCGAGGGCATCCCCAGCAAGTTTGTGGGTGACACCAAGCTGAGTGGTGCAGCAACATGCTGGAGGGAAGGGATGGCATCCCCAGGAACCTGAACAGGCTGGAGGGAAGGGATGGCATCCCCAGGAACCTGAACAGGCTGGAGGAGTGGAACCATGGGAACCTCATGAAGTTCCAGAAGGTGAAGTGTAAGTTGCTACACCTGGGTCAGCACAACTCCCATTATCAGTACACACTGGAGGATGGATGGACAGATGGATGGATGCAGAGCAGTCTTGTGGAGAAGAACTTGCAGATACTGGTGGGTGATGCCCCAACAACATGCACTGGCAGCCCAGACACGCCCCCCCCCCCATGTCCTGGACTGTCAGTGTGGTCAGCAGGTGAAGGGGGATTCTACCCCTCTGCTCCACTCGGGTGAGACCCCACATGCAGTGCTGCCTTCAGCTCTGGGGCCCCAACAGAAGAAGAATGTGGAGCTGCTGGAGCAAGTTCAGAGGAGGCCATGAAGATAATCGGAAGGTTGGAGAACCTCTGCTCTGGAGACAGGCTGGGAAAGCTTTGGGTGTTCAGCCTGAAGAGGGTCTGGGAAGACCTTAGAGGGTCCTCAGAGCCCCTTCCAGTGCTTAAAGGGGCTCCAGGAAACCTGGAGATGGACTTTGGACAAGAACATAGACTGACAGGACAAGGGGGAATGTCTTCCCACTGCCAGAGGGAAGAGTTAGATGGGATATTGGGAATAAATTCTTTCCTGTGAGGGTGGTGAGGCCCTGGCACAGGTCACCCAGAGAAGCTGCAGCTGCCCCATCTCTGGAAGTGTTCAGGGCCAGACTGGACAGGGCTTGGAGCAACTTGGGATAGTGGAAGGTGTCCCTGCCCATGGCAGAAAGTTGGAATGAGATGGGCTTTAAAGTCCCTTCCAACCCAAATCAGTCAGTGGGGCTGTGCAGGAAGGTACTGGTGAGGGAGGTACTGCTGGCACCCAGGCTGTGGGTCACCTTGGAAGGAACTGCTGGGTGCTGCTGTACCTACACTGGGTGCTGCTGTACCCGGAGCAGGTGCTGCTGCACATGCCAGGAGCTGTGCCCAAGGGATGCGGTGCCCAAGGGATGCAGCTGCACACCTGGCACTGTTGTACATACAGTCAATACCTGGCAGGTGCTTCTGAACGTCCTGGGTGCTGTATGTTCATGGTGGATGCACCAAACATGTCCAGGTGTTGCTGGGATCCCTGTACCCTGAAGCTCCCCTTCTCAGCCCTCCCAGCCCTGCACCAGACCCCCAAACCACAAAGACACAACAATCTTCCACCAGATACTGAGGGCAGGGAAAGGGCTGCATGGGGGCCACAGCCCCACTACAGCACCCATGGGTGCTGGTTGCCCGAACCAAAGGAACCCTCCCCCGCCCATCACCCTTGAAACACGTGGCTGAGTTTTCCCAAATGCAGGTGTCCGTCTGGAATGGAAGCGTGAGCATCATCCCCATGTGGTCCTTCTGTATCCCCTCTATGCCTGGGGAGCGATTCCTCTGGCTCCCTGGCTCTGGAGAGGTGGCAGTCAAAATACGTGGGACCCTTCTGCTGTTCTCCTGCCTCCCTTCCTGCCTGCTCTCCTCTCCTGCCCGCACAGGGCCCGCAGCCAGCACAGGTTGGCGCACTCTCAGGGCCCATCTCTGCGCATGAGGGGCCGGGGTTCCCCAAAACCAGTCCCGCCCTCCGCTTGCGGGATCGCACCCACTGTAACGAACTCATGTGAACTCGCCCTGCGGAAGGAGCAGGAACCGACGGGAAGAGCCCTCTCCTGGCCCTGAATCTGCCACTGCAGCCTCTTAGAACTCATCACCATCCTCTCATTAATTAACGGCTCCTGAAGCATCTGTCACCGCTCCAGCATCCCTCTCCGCAGGCGAAAACAAATTTGGAGACGCCGCGGGAAGATCAGGCTCTCCCTGCCCCCTTAATCTTCTCCTCGTGCCCTGCACGAGGGACACTTCCACCTCTGTCCCCCTGTGCTGATGTGGCATCTGTCACCACTGTGTCCTTTCAAACGGGAGATGGGGATCAGACCTAGTGAAGCAAAAGGGGCCCAGGGGATACTCGAGCCCTCCTGCCCTGGTATTTACCCCAGGTACAACCTGTCCCTCCTGCCTCAGGAGAGGGACCCCCTGATTTCCACGTCCTGCAGAACTGCCAGGATTCCAAACCAGGAACATTCTACCCACCCCAGACTTTACAGGAGCGTGACCTTGGGAGAAGGGTCTCCAATCTCTAAAACTGCTCCCAAGCTCACACAAAACCAGCCAAAATTTCAATCCAGGAGCATTTCAACCAACCCCTCTTCCATGGTTTTGCAGGAAGGCGACTACCAAAGACAGAGGTAGATGCTCCAAGGTCTGGAGTACCTCTGGAGACAGGCTGAGAGAACAGGGGGTGTTCCATCTGGAGAGGAGAAGGCTCCAGGGAGACCTCAGAACCCCTTCAAGTGCCTAAATGAGCTCCAAGGGAGCTGGAAAGGGACTTTGGAGAAAGGCCTGGAGCGGGGAATGGCTCCACTGCCAGAGGGCAGGGTTAGATGGGATATTGGGAAGAATTTCTTCTGTGAAGGTGGGGAAGGCCCTGGCAGCTGTGGCTGCCCCATCCCTGGAAATGTTCCAGGCCAGGTTGGACGAGGCTTGGAGCAACCTGGGATAGTGGAAGGTGTCCCTGCCCATGGCAGAGGGATGGAATGAGATGAGCTTTAAGTTCCCTTCCAACCCCAATCATTCCATGATTCTGTGATGTGCAGTGGTACAACTGCCCTCCCCTCTCCCATGCAGGGACAGACCCACGGACACAGGAGCAGGAGCCGGCGGTGCAGGAGATCACTTTATTGAATCCAATGGTGTTAGACACGACCGAGAAGAGACATGCCAGTTGGTGCGGGCAGTGTGGGCAGCAGGAGCTGACTTGGTGCAGGGCTGGATTTGTTTCTGTCTTTTCAGAATATCCTCAAGCCTTTTCCTGGCTTCCTTTTACGCTTCTTTTAAAATTTCTTTGAAGTAAAAACAACTAATCGTGGAAAGAGTCCAGATGGTGTTTGTTCCCTATGATTGTTCCCGCAGCTATGTACAACGTGGGGCTGGGTCTCAACATCAGGTATAAAATGGAGCGAGTTTACAAACGTGGAGGGTGCAAGGAAAAAGCAAAGACAGACAGGCGAGAGCAGTAGAAATCTGGACCAAAATCTTAAAGAGAAATTTAAAAAGTGCTATAAAACCCCTCAGCAGGAATACCATGCAGTTAAGAAACACAAAACCCAGTCAATTACACAGATCATCTAAAACAGGAATTTGTCTGTTTCATCTTTTATTTAATTAAAAAAAGGTTGTTTGTGTTTAATAGAAAAAAGCTAAAATTGTAAGGTTCAGGCCACCAGGCAGCAGCAGCTCGAGGGGGCAAGAGGGTGAGGCGCTGGCATCGCCCACCTCCAGCCCCTCAGGGGGGCTCCCAGGGGCCACGGGCACCTTTGGGGGCAACTGGCACCTTTCGAGGTGGCAAGTACCCTTGGAGGGTGACGGCCACCTTAGGGGGCAACCAGCAGCTCTGCAGGTGGCAGGCACCCTTGGGGGGTGACGGGCACCCCTGGGGGCAGCAGGCACCTTCGGGGACAACAGGCACCTTGGGGGTGACCAGTTCCTTTAGGGGTGACAGGCACCACTGGGGGCTGCAGGCACCACCTCTGGGGAGGATGGGCACCCTTCTGGGGTGACAAGCCCCTTCGGGGGTGATGGGCACCTTTGGAGGAGGCAGGGGGATGAGTCAGTGCAATCCTTGGATCCTTCCCCTGGGGACAGAGGGGCTCAGCCCACAGCCAGGGGTTGGGTCCCAGGCCCCCAAACAGCTGCCAGGCTTGGGGACACGTGCTCAGTGTAAGCCAGGAGGAATCCATCAGGATCTGGTCCCTCTAGCCAGGCAAGCCCAGCCAAATCCCCCACCATGCCCATCCCAGGGCCCACCCACTGGCAATAGCCCTTCCCCTTCCCTCAGAGATTCCTCCTGGATCACACCCCCACGTGCCACTCACCTCCAGCCCAGGCCAAGGTGATTGGATGAAGGGCAGCTGGGCCAATCTGCAGGACACATCCCAGCAGCTGGTTGGGGGTACAGTTTGGTCAACGTTTTGGTGGCTCCTTGGGGGTGCCCAAGCAAGGCTGCCCCTCCTCCCACAGGACTCCTCAGGGCACCTGGGCACAGGGCAGTTCCCAAAGGTTCATCGTGCCCTTCCAACCCCGGGCACCAGAGCCCTGAGGAGGGGAGGAGGGGCTGGAGGGGACAAATGGGTCCCCACTGCCGGCCTCGAGCGGCTGCTAAGCCAGTGTCTCGTACAATCAGAAAAGAAGTCAGCACAGCACAGTCATCACAGAGTACAAAAAAAACCCAAAACCAGGGACGAGGCACAGGGCCGGGCCCCCCCAACCCACACGGGGCGTTCCACGACAGATCTATGTACAGCGAGTCCTCGGCCGACGGCAGCAACACAAGAGAAGGCGAACAGAAAGCCCTAACGCCCAAGCCAGCGTGGGGAGGAGATCCCGGGAGATCCCCACGGGAAGGAGCCGGGCTGGCCGGCCCCGGGTGGCAGCAGGAGGCTGTCGGACAGACGGAGAGTGTGAGCACCATGCGGCGGCGAGGCGGGAGCACCGGCCGAGAGCACCGAGGGCAGAGGTGGCGGCTGCCTTGGAGGGCACCGCGGGAGATGCCCATTCCAGAGGGATGTGAGGTGTCCCTGAGGGCCACACCAGCCACAGCACAGAGGGCTGAGGCTGCCCAGTCCCCAGCCTGGCAGGGTATGGGGACGGGGTAGGCTCAGCAGACCTGACCCTGGGGTCACCTTTCCCCAGATGTCTCTCCAGAGCCCCGGCTGACTGTGGGGGATGAGCTGGAGGGCAGCAGGGAGGAGGAGGCCTCCAGAGCCCAGGTGGGCACAGGAGGGGGGTGCTGACCCGCAGGGCACCCCGCAGCTATGGCTGGGGACAAGCCAGAGAGGGGTGCTGCAGGCGCCCCAGCTTGGCCAGTGCCAGCATCCCTGTCCCATCCTAGCCAAGCTGGCTTTGGGGACAATCCGAGGACACTGGAGCAGGCTGTGACAACACTATTCCAAGCTCCATGTGCCCTCTTCCTGCACGGCCAGGGATTAAGGCACCACAGCAGCACCAGGGCTGTGCAGAGCCTGGCCTGTGACACTGCCGGGTAAGGCCAGGAGGACACATGGCAGCTCCAGGTGTCCCCAGAGCACCAACACAGGGCACAGCAGGACCCTGCCAGGCTGCAGGAGGGCACAGGGCTGGGAGGAGCAGGTGGCACAGGGAACAAACCCAGGCTCACCAACCCACACCCCCAGGTCTGGCAGCACCAAGGGGATAGGGGGCAGGTTATGTCCCCCAGCACCAAGGGGACAGGGATGGCATCCGATGGCCCAGGGATGGGGCAGCAGCAGCCTCCCCCTGTCCCAGTACCTCAGGGAGGAGATGCCTCATGGCATCCTGGCCTGGTGGGAAAACTGTCCCCCTGCCCTCTGCCTTTGGGGAGGGGGAGTGGCCAGGTGAGGAGCTGCTCTGGGAGCATCCCACTGCCACTTGGCCTCCAAGTCCCACCTCAGCCAAGCTGCGCAGCCCCAAGAGGTGGGTTCAGGGACTGGAGATCGTCCAGTGAGCACCAGTTTTGTGACAGAGGTGGTTTGAGTGGTGAAACAAACAGCTGCAAAAGAAACCAAAGGGGAAGAGTGCTGCTGCCAGGGAAGCAGTGGGCACCAGGCCATGGGCTCCAGGCCAGGAGAGCGAAGAACCAGAACAAAAAAAGGGACCAAAGCAAAGTCTGGACTCGGCCAAAGGAAAAGGGGAGGGGAAAAACAAAATAAAATAACTGAAGCAGGGTTTATTGGGCTGTCCTGGTTGCAGTGGCTGCCACGCAGGTGAAAGGGGGAACGTACAGACAGCGGCGAGAGCCACACTCCCCTCGACCGGTGCGAGGCAGGAGTTCCCACTGCAGCGGCTCCCTCGGCTGTGCACAGTGGGTGCAGAGGGAGCCAAAGCCCCACACGCCCATGTTCTCATCCTGCAGCCACGCACTCCTCCTGTGCCCCCCCAGCTTCAGCCCAGGTGGCTCCCGTGGGGTCCCTGCCCCACACAGGGGCCTTCCTGCGGCTCCCGGGAGCAGGGGCTCAGCCACAGCAGTTGCCCTGGTCCCAAAGCCCGAGAGTTTGTAAGAGACAGAAAAAAACAAGAAGAGAAACCAGGATTCTCCTACCCCCAGGATCGGGAAGGGAGATGGCACCTTGTGCTCTCCCATGGACGAGCTGAGTTTCCCTGTGCCCCGCCAGGACACACCGGAGCCCTGCTCCTCTCTGCTTGCTCTCCAGCCCCCCACTCCTGGATGCCAAAGGAAAAGGAGAGCAGCCCAGCAGGAGCGGTGGCTGGCAGCTCCCCTCTGCCTGGGCTGGCATGTCCAGGCCTCACAGAGTCGACTGCAGGTCGGGGTCTACCATGGTCTCACGATCTGGAGACTCGATGTAGTTGGCAGCTTCCTGGAGCTTGAGCAGCATGGCCATCTGTGGGAACAGGAGCATGACATGAGCCAAAGGGGGACAGGAAGTCCAGGGTTGCCTGGGGAGGCCACTTTGCCTTCTTTGCACTCCTGGACAAACCACCAATCCTGAGAAGCTCCTTAGAGGGTAGAGCAAATCCCAAAAATGCTGCAAAATTCATCCCTTGCACCAGGATCAGGCATGGCTGGGATGCTCAAGGCTCAGTGTGCCAAAGCAACACTGGCATCACCTGTGGCAGCTGGTCAGCCAGCAGCCTTCCAGGTGACGTGCAAGGACAAGCATGAGCACAGGTGTGCCTGTGTGTGGCTCTGCATGTGGACGCAATGTCTCATGGAGTGTCACATTGTGCCCATTCACTGGCACCTCACCACGTGTCCTGGTGTGCAGCCCACCTGCAGTGCCACCACCCTGCACCCACCCCTCCTCCCAGAAGTGCAAAGTGCTTCTGCATCCCTGAATCTGGCTTTCTACACTGAATATTAACAGAGAAAGCAAAGCTCCACCCTGCTCTGCCCATCCACCAGCCCCTCCCAGCCCACTCCTAGTGCCCAGCATACCAGTGGGTCCGAGTCCAGGGAGCTGGGTGTCGTGTCCTTGACAGTGCGCTCCTCGGGGGGGGACACAGCACTGTGGGGCCCGATGGTGGGTGGGGGCAAGTGGTACAGCTTGGACTGGTCCTGCTGCGCTGATGGCCAGGGCAGGGTGTCCCGCACCCACTCCACGGGGTCCTCCCAGGCCGCCTTCTGCCCATGGACCTGTGGAGGGAGCAAGCAGCAGCCGTCTCCTCAGCACATGCCAGAGCCAGTGACATGGCACCCCAAGCACCCAGGGCAGTGCTAAATCCCATGGCAGGCACATGGAAGGGACTGGCAGAGATGTCACCTGCACCCACAATCCCAGTGTCTCCCCTCTCGCCACCCGTGGCTGCATCAGTGTGTCCCCACACTGGTTCGTGTTCCCGTGTGCCAGCAGCACTGGGTACCTTGAGCCCGTCTTTTGCCCCCTCCTGCAGGTAAGGAATGATGGAGTTGTTCCACAGGTCAATGAACCAGGTCCGGAAATCCTCAATTCCAATGGGGCAGGACAGAAAGAAGCAGGGACCTGCAGGGGAAAGGCAGACAGTGGAAACGGGAGCTGGGTCCCCCGTGCTCCAGTCACTAGCCCCATGGCCCACACCACCGAGGTGGGCACACCTGGCTGGCAGGGTGCCCTGGGAGCAGTGTCTGGGCAGCATCTGCCTGGCACAGTGGGCAGACAGCATCTCCCAGGCAAGGAATGGGACTGCCAAGTTCAATCTATCCCCCAAAGGCATGGTGAGGCATGGGGGATCCACCTAGGAAAACACAGCTCCTCCCTGCTCAGGGAGGGTGACAGGACCAGAGGCAGCCTTGGCTGACATTCCAGTGACAGCTCCCACAGGAGCAAAGGTCATCCAGGGAAGAGCAATGCTTGTGTGCATCACACAGCAGCTGTGGTTGTGTGGGACCAGGAGGCACAGGCAGCACATCAGTTCCCTGAGCATCTCTGGGATGGTTTAGCCCCAGCCCCTGGGGGCTCCACAGAGCATAGGGCAGGGGAGAGAGGTGAGGCAAAGCCGTACCAATGAGGAAGTCAGATGTGCTGTGTTTCTCCAGGAAGGTGTGCAAGTGGTACCAGAGCTTGGGCACCCAGTCCAGCACCCGCAGCAGCTCCTCCTTGTTGGCATTGATGTCTGTGTCTGACTCCAGCAGCTTCCGCCGCAAATAGCGCACGAGGAAGCCGTTGGCTGGCTCCACGTTGTTGGAGAAGGTCAGCATCCTGGGGAAAGGACTCAGGTGGTGAGGGCTGGGTCTCCACACAAACTGCCCTGCTCTCAGGCACCCTTGAGGGACCTCCTCACACCCTCACTCTGCATGTACCCAAGGCTGGGGAATCAGGGCCTGCTGGGAAGGCAGGGATGGGTCTGGGGCTCAGTTCTCATCAGGGCCCCCAGTCACAGTATGTGACCTCAGAACTACTCAGGGGGGGAGTGATGGCTTCTGTCCCTCACAATCCCACAGGGATGGTCCACAGGGATTCCTACCTGAAGCTGAGATGGAGGCCATGGTTTGGAGTCATCTTCACAGGCTGATTGGTGGTACCAATGATGTATGGGCTAAGTGACAGAGAGACAAGATCCATGAGAAAAAAACCTGTGTGTCACCCTGGCCCATGGCAGAGGTGGTCTGGGCACAGCAGACAATATGCAGCCTCATCCCCACAGCCCAGGGACCTCAGCAGGAACAGCATGGAGCACGTGTGTGCCCAGGGGGCTGCACTGGAGGAGTGCAGGGGGCACTCACCATTTGTGGTACTTGCAGGTGAGTGCGCCGTTGACAAGCTCGCTGATGGAGCCCGCCTCACTGAGGTCATCCAGGAGAATCACCAGTGGCACATCCGCCGTGCCGGTCTCCCGGTCGATCTGGTTGGCCAGGTTGGACAGGTACAGCTGCAGGTCCTGCAACAAATGGGCCAGTTGTCACATGTGGAGCCACTGCGTAATGGCCACAGGGACCTCGGCACCAGTGCCAACACGGCACTGCTGCCCCCACCTTGCAGGACTGCTGGTGCATGTTGAAGGTGCTGACGATGCCCTCGGTGACATCCCGACCCGAGCGCTCCACCAGGTACTCAGCCAGGCGGTTGGTCAGGTAGGTCTTGCCGGTGCCGCTGGGTCCCGACAGGATGAGGCGGCGGTGCTTCAGCAGGAGGCTGATGTAGTGCTGCATCATGGGCTTGGGGATGAGCGTCTCGAACACCAGGCTGTCAACGCACTTCTCCTTCAACCCTGTGGGCAGGGGAGGGCTGAGGCTCCTGCCATGGCTCAGCAGGGACATGGCACAGCGACGGAGTCCCTCTGCCACACTGACCTTTGAGTGTGACAACAACGCTGGTCAGGCCCCGGCGGCACAGTGGCAGCTCCGGTGGCTCTGTGTCCAGCACCCGCTTAATGTGGCTGATGCTGTAGCCATAGACGGACTCGGTGCTGAGCCCCAGCGTGGATGCAGGATCCATCTTGGTGATGTAATCCTACGTGGAGAAGTTCAGAGCTGTCAGTGCCCCTGAGGGCTGGCAGAGAGCAGCTCTAAGAGAACTGGGAAGGACCTGAGCCAGCGAGCACCAGGCATGATGGAGCAGTGTCAAAGGATGACTCTCCAAGAGGCCTCTGCATGCTCCTACCTTGAAGACTTGGCAGACAGCCTCATCCAGCATCTTCCAGTCCACCTTCCCGCTCACCTTGGTCCAGCCCAGGAAAAACTCCTGCTGCTTGAGGTCCTAGGAGCCAAGGCAGAGGTAGGCAGTATTGGAGCACCATGTCTAGTCCCTGAGAGGCCTCCTCTGCCCCTTGGCTACAGCCATGACAGAGGGGACGGGTCAGGGTGCCCACACTTACCCCCTTGATGATATGCTGGGGTGGCATGCGCACCACGATCCGCAGCGTCAGCTCATCCTTCTGGGTGCCAGCGCTGACAGCATCCATGGGGGACACGTCTAGGGACGGAGTAGTGAGAGCTGAGCCACCAGGCCTGGCTGTGCCCAGCCAGAGCCAAATCCTGCGATGGCTGACAGTGGCATCAGCGGCACAACAGATCCCCTGCTCACTCCAACTGAGCAGCAGCACTCAGTTTCCACCACATGCACATCCCTGTCCCAGCCCTTCCCCATCAGGCAGCAGCTCTATCACCCCTACCTGCATCCCCCAGGTTGGGGCTGAAGGCATGGCCAAGGGTGAGACCCAGGGAACGCCGTGGTGAGGAGGCAGCTGACGTGCTCGTGATATGGCTGGGAACAGAGCCTGGCACTGCCGAGGGCCCTGGGGCCACCTTGAGACGGTCATTCTCAGCCTTTAGGAGATCCACCTCCAGCTGGAGGAGAAGCATGTAGGGCAGGGTGAGGCACAGGGTGCAGCATGACTGTGGGGGTGCAGGGACTGCAGGCACCCAGGTACAGCAGCTGGGGTTTGGGCAGGGGTCCTCACCTGCATGTTGTGCATGGTCTCCCGCAGCTGCTCCAACTGGTGGGCTGAGTTAAGGGCCTCCAGGCGAATGTCTGTCAGCTTCATCTCCTTCTCCCACAGTTCTGACCGCAGCTCTGACACCTCCTTCTTCTCTGGTTCACCCTCACTGTGGGCCTGGAAGAGCCTGGGCCAAGAGAGAGACCAGGTCTTGCACATGCCCAGGGCAGGAGCCTACAGCCCGTGACTGGCCCTCCCCAGCCCCACATACTCAGCCGTGTCAATGCCCACAGAGGAGGAGGTGGAGGATTTGATGGAGGGTGAGGCAGTCTCTGTGGAGCCATGCTGCAGCTTGGGGGAAGAGGGGGCCGACGAGTCCGGCGTGGCGATCTCCTCAATGTCAGAGTAGGATGAGGCTGATTTAGGGCCCTTCTTGATGCTGAAGGCCTTGTTGAAGGAGCTGCGCAGCTACAGAAAGGGAAATGTTCTTGTTAGAGACAGCTTGACAGTGTAGCCTCACAAGCAGAGACCTGGCCTGGTTCTGCTCTGTCTGCCCAGAATCCACAGACAGTCTGAGCTGGGACCAAACCACCACACCCATCACCAAGGCAGCACCGTGCCTCACCATCATGCTTCAGAAGGCTCCAGCCCAACCCTGCTCTGCTGGCACAGTGGATGGAGTGCACAGTCCTTTGGGCAACACTCATCCCAGCCTGCATGGCACCAGAGCCCCAAAGAGTGGGACACACATCCTGGTCATGACATCTCCCAGCCCTGCTCCCCACCAGCACCTACACTGGGGTGTTCAGGCACAGCACCAGCACCCCGGTCCACCAGGACAGGCCGATCCATCTCCACATTCACCCCACCTCAGCCATCCCAGCAAGCAGCGCTTAGGGGGACGTCCCTTGCTCCAGCCACTGAAGAGCCAGGGTCCTGCCCCACATCTCCCTCTGCCCCGTGGGCCCTGCTGGAAGCACAGAGGGGATGCCAGCCCTCTGTGGGGTGTCCCGGGGTCCCAGCCGGGCATGCAGCATGCACACAGCACACACAGAGCAGAGGGTGGGTAATGGACACTGCACAGAGACCAAACTGGATGCAGGTCCCACCAGCCTGTGGAAGAGCAGCAGGAGTGCCTGGAGTGCCAGGGCCTGCTCTGAGGGGAAGTGGGAGGAAGAAGATATGGAGAACACACAGACAATCCATCCCAATTCCCACAGGCACCAGGCAGCCTGCTCTGGGGTGTTCCCAAAAGCAAAAGTGTTGCATTTCAGTGTAAAAAAGTGGGTATCCAACTCTGCTGATAGTGGGAGCAGGAGAGCACTCGGACCCATGTGGGTACCATTCAGAGCCACATCAGGCAGCCCTGGAGATGCAGAGATGGGCAGCACCACACTCCAGTGCCCCCAGTGCCATAGGCAGGGCTGCAGCGAGGTCCCCATCCCAAAAGATCCAGTTACAGGGAGTCAGGAGTAGTAGCTTTCCCTGTGCAAAAAGGGGACTGTCTCCACCCATGGGACAGGTCCCATTCAAGCCTGTCCTGCTGCCTCTGGGCAGTTCAACCCTTTCTTGTGAGTGTGTATTTGGCCTTAACATCCAAGGAAGCAGCCAAGATGGGCACAGCCTGGGTGGGGATCTGGGATGGCCTGTGCTGGGGTTAGTGCCAGTGGGATGGATGGGATGGGGACTGTATGAGTGCTGTCCCATGAAATGGAGTGAGAGCCCTGGCCGGGCACAGTGTGTAGTGGAGGGGATGGTGTGGGACTTACCTCATACACCTGAAAAAAAGGGTTGAGGTCAGCATAGGGGAAGAGAAACAAAACAAAGCAAGACTTAATCACACATCCAGCTCGGAGCTGCCTGGTGTGGGGAAAGGGCTGCCTGGCTGAGGTGTCCGGCCCCCCACACTGCCCAGAGCCTGTGTGGGCAGCAGGGAGACACAGGGGAAAAACACAAGGAAGCAGGCGTGCAGGGTCAGGGCTGGGAAACTCCCAAAGGGGCCAGAGAAGTCCCAGCCAACATGTCCGTGGTGGCTACACACTCCTCACCACTGCTGTCTCCATGAGACAGAGGGGACCAACACCAAGGCAGACCACAAGCAGCTGATTTGTGGGGCTGACCCTGGGCAGACACTACCAGCAGCTCCCCAAGCCCTGCTCCTCCTGCCAGCATCCCATCCAACCCACCCAGCTCTTCTTCTTCTTCTTCTTGGCATCGGCGTCCTTGCTGCTGCCAATGCTGGAGTGGCTGGTGATGCTGTTGAGGCTGGAGATGCTGTCAGAGGAGTTCTGCCGCTTGATGCGCAGCTCTGGGGTCAGCCAGAGAAGTGGGAGAGATCAGGAAAGGAGGGATCAGTCACCTGCAACTACCCAGTGCCAGAGTGCCCTGTGATCCCCTCCCCGCACCCCATCCCTCCTCCTACCCAACACCTTCTGTGTCCTCAGAGCCACCTTGTAACAATGATGTGGGGCTCAGACACCCCACGAGTGCTGCCTCAAATGCCAGTGATGCCCAGAGCACACACTGTCCTGCTGGTCTCCCAGACCGCTTTCTTACCAGCACCCTGCACTCACACTGCAGTTTTGGGGCTATAGACAGCATTTATGGGAACAAAGTGAAGATCAGCAGCCAAAACTGACTGTCAACAAAGGGCCTGGCAAGGAGGTGTCCAAGGGAGGATCACCACCCTATTCCCCCACACACCAGCACCAAGACCTGCTGTAGTGACAGCTATGGATGTCCAACCCTGGCTGTAGATGCTCAGAGGTCCCAGGTGGAGAAGAGCTACTGCTGGGGGACCCTGTCTCCATGTAAGCTCCTACCATGAGCAAGTGTGTCCTGGGGCCCTGTGCCAGCCCAGTCAGGAGCAGCCCAGCTCAGGAAGAGCAGCATCCCTGTGGTGGGGGGCTGCAGCATCATGCCTTACCTTTGGGGGTGACATCTGTGCCATTCAAGGCACCCTGGATCACTGCTTGGGCCTCCGAGTTCTTCTTCTTCAGGAAGTCAATAGTCTCCCGCAGGTCCAGCAGCTCTGTGTCCTGGGGAAGCAGAGCCGGGAGCCATGGAGTGCATCCTGATGGTGCAGGGCCAACCCCAAGAGCCCCCTTGGGACAATCATTGCTCCGGCACCACCCAAGTCCAGCAGCCCCTCACTCCATGAGCCCCACCAGTGCCCACTCAGCACCTCGACAGCACCCACCTTCTCCTCAGCAGTCTCGGCCAGGTGCCGCAGGCGGGATGTCATGCTCACCAGGCTCTGCTCAAAGGCTGCTACCAGGTTGGCCTGGGAGAAGAGGAGAAACATGTTCACCAGTTTGGGTGAACATCCACGGCTGGGTGAGCACCCACTGCCAGGCAGGGGATGCAAGAGGCTGAACGGGGAAATCAGGCTCCCATGGGCACATCCAGCACCAGCCCCATGCCCTGCAGCGACAGAGCAGCGTGTCCCACAGCAGGTCCCACAAGGACTCACGTTGGCAGACAGCTGGGACGTCAGCGTGGCCACCTTCTCCTGTGAGGACTCCAGCTCGCGGCGCAGCTTCCGGATTTGCTGTGGGGAGAGAGCAAAGGGATGAGAGGGGCCAGGCACTCGCCCTCACTGGGGACAGGAGCAGGCACAAGCAGGGGGTACAGGCTCACCTCGGACTGCATCTTCTCCTCAGCCTGGCAGCGTGAGAGCAGAGAGGGACAGACAGACAGAGGCAGGCAGTCAGGGGGGTAGTGAGGCACAGACAGGCTCGGCGCCAGGCAGAGGCATGCACAGAGCCCCCCCAGTCCCACCCAGACCCCCCAGCCATGCACAAAGCAGCGCAGCACGGAGGCAGCTCTTACGGAGGAGTAGGTGGAGGATGCACTGGAGGCCAGGGACAGCACCGATCCATGAACTGCAACAGAGGAAAACCCGGGGTGTCAGGGTGCCCTGGACAGTGGCACCCCAAGGGCTGTGGGTCAGGGCACAGGACACAGGGCTCTCAGTGGTGGGGGCCTCTGAGGGAGTCTGGAGGAGTCACAGGGTGGGATGGCAGCTGCTCAACACTGTCTGTTTCTTGGTGCGTGGCTGGTGAACTCCTTGGGCACATAGCAGAGAACACCCTCCACCTGCACCTTCCTCTCTGGCTGAGCGCGGGGGCTCTGCCACCCTCTCTGGCTGCTTGGGTCCCTCCCCTCCTCCCCAGGGCCAAAATACCCTGGGGTCAACCCAGGGACACTGGGCACCCACAGGGGCCATGGTGGGCTGTGGCCCAGAGTAGATGCCAGCACAGAGGAGTTCACCAGGCCCCTCGGGGCTGCTGTCCCTGTTCTGATGCCATGGATGGGATGCACTGACCCAATCGACAGCACCATGGCAGCACTAGTAAGAACGGACAAGTATGCAGGGAGCCCCACCACCCCCCTGGAGCCTCCTCTGCCTGAGCAGCAGCACAGCACACTCTCACCATCGTCCACAGGGTCCCGGAAAGAGCCCGAGCGGATCATGCCCTTGGGCTTGTCAGCCAGGGAGAGGGTGCTGCCCATCTGGGAGGTGCTGTACAGCTCGAAGGTGGAGTCGTGGGTAGGGATGCTGTTGGAACGGGTGATCCGTGGGGTTGCGGTGGCAGTGGGGCTCACTGCAAGGAGAAAGCAGGGAGGAAGCAGGGTCAGTCACGCTGGGGATCTGGGTTTGGGATGGGAAAGCAGGGCTGGCAGCGATCCACAAGAACTGGGATGCAGCAAGGAAGCAGGGATTGTGGTTGCAAAGCAGGGAGAGGCTGGAAGAAAGCTAAAAGGCAGATTGATGTTGGGAAGACCTGGACACCAGCATCAAGGTAATCACATGACTGAAAAACAAATCCATCACCCCAGGGCCAGGTGGGTACCACTACATCAGAGTCCATCTGCAGGAGCAGGAGTGGAGCCCACTGCCCCAGCCTGTCTGCCTGGATCCTCCAGACCCTCCAAGAACACGCAGGTCCTGGTGAGAGCAGGGGAGGGCTCACCCTCTGCTTCACCAGGCACCTCCAGAGGAGCAGGGACCATGACCTGAGCCTCGAAGGTGGATGAAATGTCCATCACCTCTGCTTCAGGGTATCTCTAGTCCCAACACAGCACCAAAAGCACCAAGCACTGGGTGTTGGGGATGTCAAGGAGAAAAGCAGTGCTCAGCACATTACACGGGGAGCATGGGGAACAGGAGGGAAGCGGGAGGGGGGACGGCGGCAGAGGGCACTGACCGATGCTGGTGAGTGGACCCTTCCCAACCAGCGCCATGGGGAGGGCAGTGGGTGAGGGCAGCTCCTGCTGCTCATCCGACTCAGGGAGCCCAGTGATAGCGTGCGAGTGGCGACGCTCCTTGGCCTCCTCCTGGGAGTGGAGCTGGTACCTGGGGAGCCATAGACAGGCATGGTGAGATCGACCAGCACCGTTCCAGCTCCTGCCCCATGCGCTGCAGCCCAGTCTCCCTGGCTCAGGGGCACTGCCCTGGAAAGCTCCACATGCCCGCCCTCCCTCCTCAGCACCATCCAAAAGTGATTTGGGCTCTTTTACCTCAACCCTTTCTTGGGCAGGGTGTTCCTGTCGCGGTTGGCACTGGAAGGGAAAGAAGAATCAGTGACATCCCTGCAAAGATGAGGGAAGGAGCCGTGGGGATTGAGCTGCAGGGACAGGGGGGGTCTTCCCCAGAAAGGTAGCAGGAAGAGGCTCTGAAGCAGGCAAGGTCATGGCAGGACAGCAGAGAGGGATCTGAGCCCACAGAGTCCCCCGCCCTCCCTCCAGCCATACCTGTCCAGATGTGTGAGTCGGGGGCTCCCACTCCAGCCCAGCTCCCCTGCCTCTTCCTCCTCCTCCTCTGTGCTGGCAGAGGGTGCAGCAGCAGGGGTGGGGGTGGTGGTGCTGCCCCCTGAAAAGGCACTGGGCAGGCTCATGGGCATCTGCAGGGACTCCATGCTGCGGTGCAGGCCGGAGAGCTTGGGGTACATCCTGCCCTCCTTGGGGACGCTGAAGCCACCCATGAGCTCCAGGCCCTGGGAGAAGCTGGCAGAGTTGATGTTGAGGATGGGGGCAGGGCTGGGGCTGAAGCAGGGTGCCAGGTGCCCACCAGCTGGGTGCAGGTCCTGGAGCTTGGCAGTGTGAGGGGGGTGCAGCTCGCTGGAGGAGGGCAAGTCGAGGCTGTTGGAGTTGACTTTGTCCAAATTGGCCAGTGAGGGAGGCTTCACATAGGTCTTGGCAGCCGTTCTGCAGGGGGAAAATGGGTAAGGAAAGGCGAGACTCAGGTGCTGGTGCTGGGCACAGCCATGCCAGGCACCTTCTGCCCTCAGAGGTGGAAGGACCATACCTGAGAGGTGTGGGGGGCAGCTCCACCACCTTGGCTGCCGGTGGGAGGTTGGCTTGGGCTTTTGGGGTGCTCTCAGGCGAGCTGACACTCTTCAGCGTCCCACACTCGGAGTCAAGTGCCACCGCCTTGGCCTTGGCCTTCTCTTTCTCACGGTCAGTCTGGTTCACAGGGGCTGGCGTCCCACGGCCAGCACCAACCTTGGACGGCTCCTTGAGCCGCGACACTGAGATGCCCCCCTGCTTGGTGCTCAGCAGGCTGGGGTCGATGCTGCTGCTGACCGGCCGGGCTGTGCTGCGGCCACCGGTCACGCTCATGGAGCTGGACTTTGCCGGCCGGGGCAGGCTGCGGTACTGGATGTTGGTGCGAGCCCCTGGGGCCAGGAACCCAGGCTCAGCTGCATTGGAGACATCCAGGCTTGTTTTCCTCCCACTGACTGGCTTGACAGGGATGCTGGAGCTCTTCTGGATCTTGCCGAGCGTGGCTGAGCCCCCCGCCTGCATGACAGTGGCTGTGCCGGTGGCAGGAGCTGGTTTCTTGTAGCCAAAGGAGCTGGAGGCTGAGGGGCGAGCAAGCCCCGATGGGGGTTTCTTGGCATCAGCAGCGCGGTCACGGCCGGCGTCAGAGGAGGAGCGCTGCAGGCCTGTGCTCTTCACAGACAGCTTGCTCTTGTCGGTGGCTTTGGTGTCGGGCTTGCCTGGTGGGCAGGGAAGGACAGATTAGTGTCCCAGGAAGCTATGGGGACATTTGGGAGTGAACTAGCCCAGACAGGGCTTGGCATTGGAGATGCAGGGATGTGATGGAGAAGGGACATGCCAGGCCCCCAGTGCACCCAGTGAAACCCCAGCCTGGCATGTGGACACGAGGCCATGGGGCAGCCACAGACCCCCAGCCTCCCCCTCCAGCCCACACCCAGCTCTGAGGTCCAAGCACAGCCACAGGGCATCCTGTGGCCAATGTGCTCAGTAAGGTACTCAAAGATACCACCCAACCCTCTCCCCACTGGAGAAGCCAGACCCTGCTCAACTGGGTCTCACCTGCCACTTTGAGAGTGCTCTGGGCCGTGTGGGTGATGGGGGATGTCACAGCCACTGGAGGTGTCTTGCCCTTCTTGAGGGAGCCTGGTGTGCCCAGGCTGACAGGCTTCTTCAGCTCACCGCCCTTGGGCCCCTCCTCACCACCATCTGAGGGCTCCCGCCGCCACTTGGAGGAGCCATGCTCCATCTTGAGGCTGCTGCTGTCGTAGTCCAGCTTCTTGGGTGCCTTCTCCTCACCCTCACCGTACCAGCTCAACCCGCTCTCCACCAGCGAGCGCTTCTCCGAGTCTGTGCGTAGCTGTGGGAAGACTGGAGTCAGGAGCACTCCTGGCACCCACACTAAACCCACACCCATAACTCACCCCACCCATCCCCAGAAAGCCAGCTAGAAGGAGGGATCAGACACCCTGTGTCGCATCTGTTTCCCCACAGTGGCACCCTCCATCCCCTTTCCCACCAAGGTGGTAGCGCAAAGCTGAACAGGTGCTGGGAAGGGTCCAAATGCCAGCGACACCTACCGCTATGGCCGAGTTCCTGCGTGAGGCAGTGGGGGTAGAGGGCAGGGAGTTGAGTGAGGAGCTGGCGTTGAACTCCTCCGAGCTGAGGTTGTCGGAGGCATCGCTGAGGCCGCTGCTGATGGAGCTGCTCTCATCCCAGCTGCAAAGGACAGACAGAGTCAGACTCCCTGCCCAGCGTGGTGGATACCACCATTTCTGGGTTCTCCCTGCTCCAGGGGCTGCTGAGGCAAAAACCAGTTCCTGGTAGTGCCCATGGCAGGGACGTAGCACACAGGGACAACGACTGTCTCCAGCCCAGCCCCACTGGCACACAAGCCTCAGTGACCCTGCATCTCCCCATTAAGGCCCTGTGGGAGTTTTGGAGGGGATGGAGGATACCTGCACAGTGCAGAGAAGTCAGTACCCATGCCACAGGGCTGGCAGCAGCACAGCTGGCACCAAACCCCCTGCAAGGTGCCCGCCAAGAGAGTTGGGATTGTTGGAAAGGGCAGGACAACAGGAATAAACAAACCAGCTGCCCTGCAGCATCCACCCTTCCTTGGGTGGCCCCCACCCACCGTAGCCCCACTCGCCCTCTCCAGGGCCCAGCAGCCACAGGCAGCAAGTCCGAGCCCTGCTGCTATGCCGAGGCAGCTGCTCCATGCCAGGCTCAGCAGAGCATGCACAACCCCATCTGCAGGGCCATCAGTCAGCCCTGTGCTGGGGCAGCAGCTGCCTGGGCACCCCACGGGCCCGGCCGGCTCCGCAGCGCAGGGCTGTGCCCACGGCGATCCAGCACAGACGGGCACGGTGCACCTTCCAGCAGGATGAGCACAGCCCCTTTCAGGTCAGCAGCTGAGTAGGTCAGTGAGGCCCTGCAGCCCCCAAGGGGCTCAGAGAGGCTGGGGGAGACAACACTGGAACAGGTTGCCCAGAGAAGCTGTGGCTGCCTGATCCCTGGAAGTGTCCAAGGCCAGGTTGGATGGGGCTTGGAGCAACCTGGAATAGTGGAAGGTGTCCCTGCTTATGGCATGGGGTGGAACAAGATGAGTTTTAAGATCCCTTCCAACCCAAACCATGCCATGATTCTGTGAGAAGCTGCAGTGTAGGAGCAGGAAGCAGAGCTGGGGGGCTGCAGCAAGCCCCAGTGCCTGCCAGAGATGCCTGTTTCTCCACACTGGGGCCACGGAGGTGCAGGAGAAGCCGAGCAACCACCAGAGCCCCAGCAACTGATGAAAACCATTCAGTGTAATTCAGCTGACACTTTGACTCTGCAGACAGGACAGCATGGTCACAGAGAGGAGAGGGCACCTGTTCCAAGCTCAGTGCCAAGCCACAAGCCACCATCATCCCCTCCAGGATGTCCAAAACCAAAGATGGAGCAACATGGGCAGCTCCAGCACCCTATGACCAGCACTGTGTGTCCTGCTCTTTCCATCAAGGAAGAGTCCATCAGAGACTGGCTACAGCCCAGACGGACACAGCTCCATCCCCACAGCAGTTTCTTGGATAGAGCCCACAGGTTCTGCTGCGAAGGAAGGGATTTCACTAGGATCATGTGCCCAGGATGTACTGCTGAGATGCTTAAGTCCAAGCATCTCCCACCACCAGCCCTGTGCTAGAGGCGACTTCCCACCAGACAATCCCCATGCCAGAGCCCACAGCAAAGCTCCTCTCCTAGCAGGCAGCACCAGGAGTGAGGCCTGGCTTTGGAGAGCTGCATCTTGTGAGGACATGGCTGGGGCCACACAGGGTGCTGGGTGTCTCAGTTTGGCTTTTAGGACCTGGCACAGAAACCCCAAACACTCTCCTATCCCCACATCGGATCCCCCTGCTGCCTTGGTCCCAGGCATCCAGAGAGCCACACAGAAAGGGACATAGAGTGAGAGGCTGAGCCAGGGCAGGAGGTGACCCCAGATTCTCCTTTGCAACCCAGTGCCAAGGAAGGACAACACAGAAGGTCACAGGTGATATCCCAAAAACACTCAAACCATGGAGTGAGGCTGGGAAGCCAGCTTCGTGCTGTGGGGATGTTTCTGACTTTCTCATGGGGCATACAGCTGGCATACTGAGGGATCCCCCAGACTGGCACGTGTATGCCATAGGCAGCACAGCAAGGAAAGCCTCAACCACAGCACCACTGGCCCCTCAGCAAACACAAACTCCTGGAGCATGGCTGAGCCCTGGTACTCCAGTGCCCTCCTGAACCCCCAAACAGGGGCAGCCATGACGCAATGTCACCCCGGGGGCAAAGCTGACTCCTTGCTTTGTGCTCCATTCCCTCCATCTTACCCACAGCCATTCTCAGTTCCCGCAGCCCGCCTCGCACCGAATCCACCCGCAGGCAGCCCCACCGCAGCTCTCGGGGACGGGGATGCTCAAGGGCAGCGCGCCCGTCCTGCCGCGCTCCGCGGCGCTGGCGGGCGGGACGCACCGGGGGTGGGATGGCCCCGGC